>JAMKCH010046429.1:0-28486 GCA_023653785.1 Ophioderma brevispina
AAAAAAAAATTAAGGCACCACTTGCGGCACTTAAGAATCACGTTTCAGGGGTTCCGTTCAGTCTGTCAACATAATTAATCACTCAAACCTTTTGTACTTGAGATGTGTTACAAATGTGTGCTAGCTCCTGGGTTATTTGACTTAACTATGTCTTCATTCCCACAAAGAGACCCAACAAAATTAAATCATGTTTTTATCTTTTGTGACCATAAACTCATTGTTTGCAACAACAATATTCAGATTGGTCAGAGAAGAGTCAGAATATGTTAATGACTTAGCACTCATTCGGCTGTGATGTGCATGATCAGACCATGGATCCTCAATTTCAAGGATTATATACAATAGGACTAGGTATGAAAGGGAGGGATTAACAGTAACTATATGGATTGAACCAGGCATTTACATATTTACAGTCCCAACACTCCCCTCAATTTAAATGCAACACATGTCCTGATATGGGCTGAGACTAGAATATTCTAGTCTCAGGATATGGGGGCTGAATCTATATACCTCTCGCTTGGATAGATGATAGCATGAATATCTAGGGTGCAAATCAGCTAATGCATTTAACAACAGTCATTTACCTAATAGACATATCATATTGTAGGTCCTGGGTAACTATAATACAAGTAAAAATTTGAAATTACAGTCAAACATATTGAAGGGGCATAAATAATGTACAAGTTGCGGAATTATGCAGACAAACAGTTTAGTTAAATGTCGGTTGCACATAGTCATGAATTATCCATCAGCTTAAGTGACAAGGCATTTTTGAGAATGAATTATTGAATTACCGAAGAGTACAAAACTAGCTATTGAATATATAATTTATGATATTGATACATTTCTACTTGGTCATTGAAGATAGCATAAAATGCAGGGATATTTGTGATTGTAAAATGATTTGATTTTAGTGGTACATGTAATTGTAACTAGTCATATTAACCATTAAGAAAATTGGAAAAATAGACTTGAAATAATCAAGTAATGTATGTTTGTCTAATTTGGAACATACGCAATATTATACTTGTCATTTGTAATAAACCCAAAATATGAGTTAAAGTGACAGGAGGAGATTTTTTTGGGGATACAAATGTCTCTCAAATTTCACTGGATCGGTTCTAGACCACCTACCAAGAATGTTTGGAAAGTTTATTGGACAAACAAGTACAAAAGAAAACCTCAAACCTTGTTTTGTTCTTGCCTGGTATGGTAATCGTCCCTATAGAAAACCATGGTTGAATTTCTGTTGTGCACGATAGAAAATACTAAATCATCATCTTATTACATAAAGACAGCATATTCAAAAAAAAAAACTTATCATTCAGGTGTGTATCTAATACATCGGGTAAAGCATTCCAAAATATGCAAAACAAACGGGTTCGAAAAAAATTGGGGGCGCTTTGTTCGGACATGTTATCATGGCTCTTCAGATGCTGGTGATTATAGTTTTAAATGTGATCATGAGGCCTTGCATTTGATTCCTTTTTCTTTACAAAATAAAAATATCTTGGTGAGAATGGCAAATAAGGCCACGGAAAAAGGTTCTTACAGCTGCATTCTTTTTTAAAGGTGCAACAAGAGATATTTGTTTGTTGAATGTAGTGCTTTCATATTAATTAGACACTCAACAGATCCCCTACCTTTGTGTCCCCGCAACCGAGTTCGGAACAGGGGGGACTATGAAATGAGCAGTGTCCGTCCGTCGTCCGTCCGTTCGTCCGCCATCTGTGACAAAAAGTTAAAACCCATGTTGTTGTATATGATTATCTGGAGTTCCGTAAAGGCGATAATGATGTAATGGTGGAAAGGAAGCGGGTAGATTGAGTTCGATGATAGATTTTGGGCTTAAAAATCTGCTAATTAAGTATTTATGTGCATTAATTTATGAAAATTTTCCCACAAGGCTTGTATACAAATATCTGAGTTCTGTAAGGCAAATAATGATGTTGTAACTTGGTTGGATGGAAGGAAGCGGGTGAGAGTTATCGGACCCTGATAGATTTGGGCATATGTTCGGGCAAATTAATAAAATATGCAAATGAGCTAATTTAATATGCAAAAATCAGCGTTAATTGCTATTACATTTGACAAGGTAATCGGATATGCCAAATTCCGTCACTGCATGAAAGGTTATCATGGTGCGGATCTTATTTGCCATTTGAAAGTATGTGAAATGCGTCTCCCGGTATGCAAATGAGCTAATTAAATATGCATAATTGCTGTATCTCTAACACCTGTAAACATCGGATAGACAAAATTCCTTGGCTAATGTCAAACACACTACGGCCATACATCTTTGTGGACTCTATATTTGGGGTCAAGACGTGCTTGTGGGCCTGATTAACGGGCATTTTTTATGCACTTGATACTAATAAATCTGCATAATTGCTGTATTGCTGAAACGATACATTGGATATGCAAGGGAGAGGGTGGGGTGTGTCGGGGCAGGGGTAGGTGTGGGTGTCTTGGGTAGGAAGGAGGGGTGGTATTGTCCTCGAGAGGAGAATGTGTGGGGTGGTCTCCAAGAAGGGGTGGGGTGTTTGGGTGGTGGGGGGGGGGGTGTCGTGGTTGGGGTGGATGGGTTCGGTCGGGTGGAGGTGGGGGTAGTCCGGGGAGGGGGCACGTGGGGGTGTCATATTGTAGACTTTAATACATTGTAGTTGCCTTTTATCAACATTTTAGATCGGACCTTCGGTCCGGGACATGTTTTTAACTCATCGGAAATGCCGAGTTTTGCTTGGTCATGTTTCATCCTTTCAGATGGGGACATTTTACTGGAAGCTTTACATAGGTAAAAATCATTACTTTTGATTTTTAAGCACACCTGATATTAAATCTCTCGTTGCACCGTTAAGGATGTTTTTGCAGTAAAATCAAAGTGTTGACTTACAACAAAAAAAAATCTTGAAGGACATCAACTCCTCCTTTCGTGTGACCAAGATGGCAGCTAGTATGCATTCCCTCTTCTGACTACCTCAGGTCTGATACAACTAAAAATAGTTCACTGTTATTGCAAGCAGTCATAACTTCTTTCTATCAAAAATCTATGAATCAGACTAGCAGCACTCTCCTTAATCGGTCAGTACCTCTGGAGATGTGACCATAGGGGACATTGACCCTTCCAACAATGCCATGTTTCAAAGTTACCCGCACAAATCAGGAGTATGCAGCACTCCTCACCCTAAACCTAAAGGTTGTCATCTCTATGGAAAATATCACACTTCCGAGGCAATTTTTCGAAGATTGGTTTAAATTCCTATAAATTCCCCAGGCTCCTGTGACTCTATCCCTGAATACTTATGTATAGGCATGTTGCAATGCCTTATGGGATGTGGGGAATCCTCCTCCGAGTTTAGCCCAACCGTCCCATCCCAGGGATTAAATTTTCATTGATTTGTAAAGTACAAGAGCTTGGTACAAGGATTTGAACATAAGTTTTCATTTACTGCTGTAGTGTAGTTTCAACACGAAGGTTTCAAATCCCGCGCGGACAGGCCTTGAATTTTCCATTATTCCTTGTTTGGTTATTTAAAGAATATATATCTGTTTAGTTTAAGCATGATCGTTTATTTATATCAATTGATATTTTCAGATTGGGGCTCTAAATGAGAGTGTCAAACATCATATCTTCAATTTATTGTGTTACCGGTTCGGGAAAAACCAATATTAAATCATTTCAAGCTGCGCTGCAAGATGACGTATTGTAATATTTTGTATAACCGAACGTATTTATACACGGAATCGTACAGTAAAAATGCAAATGGTGCGTCCGCAGACAGAGTGCCCATTTCTCTGTCTTTGGAGCTTGGCCATACTCCATGTTGCTGCTGGGAGTTCGCGCACTCCTCGCCGCCAGAGTTTGTTTGCATTGCCATGCATATGCCGGGGGTCTGTGTTGAAGCCTTCTCGCTGCGGCCTGTTAAGGTACATCACCTGTTGTGGCTAACTGATTCAACAACTTAAGTCCAAACCTCGTGTTTTAAAACCCCCATTGAACATCTTGAAGACCCGCCCTCAATTCTAGGCGGCTTAGCTACTCACATAGTAACTTTCCTTTGGCAGCCCAAAGTTCTGTATCCTTCGCAGCTGAACTTGGGGTCTCACCCTGTAAGCGTGACCTCATCTTAACAGCTCTCCAGGAGAACAAGTTAATATCATCCTCCTCCAAGAAACTCCGTAATCCGAAGAGAAGCTGCAAATCGACGGTTTTGACCTTATTTGCTTCAGTCTGCACAACAAGCATGGGATCGCCTTCCTATGTGAGCAAGGCATACAGTGAGATCAACCCTGCAATCTTCATGAATTCGCCGATCCAGTGGATAACATTTGAAGCAATGGGACCCACTTCCCACCTCTAGAAGCCACCACCAGCTGAGGCAGACTTCAACTCCATTCCAGTAGTGCACAGAGCTCCCTTCTCTGCGGAGATTTCAACTGTAGAAATACACAATGGATATCCAACATGTGACGAAGGCAAAGCGGCTCTTGAATGGAGAGAAGCCCACGAAGGCCTCCAACTGCTGTTTGATAGTAAGGATCCACCTACTTGTCTATTTCACGCAGTCATGGGACATGGACCTGTCCCGTCTTGTCAACAGTCACAGCGACATCCTATCCCGCTGTCTCCAGACTGGGTCCTCCCGATGTCCTAGATTCAGGTCCTTGCCCTATCCTGGTCACCAGTGACATCAAGGTCACGATCTCCAGCCTCTACAAAAGATATGGAATTCAGGAAAGCCAACTGGTCCAAGTTTCAACAACTCACCAGCGAAACGGTCATCCACACTGCCAACCCGGCTTCATCTGGCATCAGCGATGCATATTCTGACTTCTGCTCCATGCTCCAGCCAAGCAGCTAAACTTCCATTCCAAGAGGCAGAAGGAATCCCTACACCCCCTGTTGGGACAAGGAATGCGACGAGTTATACAAAGTGGCATTTAATAGCACTGCGCATACTGAGAGAATAGCAAAGGTGCAACCATCTACTGGATCTGCTTGGCCAAATAGACCCCAGATGGGAGAGGGATATCCAATATCAACTTTACCCACTCAAGCCGTCAAGGCCTGAACACCATCAACAAGCTCACCGGGCGTAGCTTTCGTCAGCTAATCAGTGTCCTGTCTCTGCAAAACTCCATCGCGTCAGTACTTATCAATAATGGAAAGTGGCAAGACCAAACTCCACAGGCGAAAGCCCACTCTCGTGCTGTTAATGGCCAGAGATTAAACCGCTTCGCCCCCCTCTCCGACCGTCAAGCCCCCTGTTCCCAACCATTCAACTACGATGAGATCACCGAAGCGTTCAAGTTCTCAAGAATGGGGAATCTCCTGGCCATGACAACATCCATCAGAATTCTTGAAGAATATGGCACCCGAAGCTTTGCGATGGCTCAAACTCTTCCTTTCTACTTGCATTGGGACGTCACTATTCCCTCGCGGAGGGAAGACCCTCAAAGGCATTGCAATCCTGAGCCCAAGAAACCAGCCAAAGAAATGAGAGCCGCAAAGTTACAGAACCATCTCGCTACTTCTCATCATCTATAAGCTGCTTGAGTCGGCTGATGCTCGGCTGTAATCGATGATGCGGTCGAGGCGGGTTTACCCCGCGCCCGGGCTGGATTTCGGAGAGGTGGGTCAACAACTGATCAGATAATAAGACTAGTTGGCTAGTTTGATGACATCGATAGCCTTCGGGTGGGGGGGGGTGGTCAGAGGTTTGGAGGCAGTCTTCACGGACCTAACTGCTGCGTGCGATGCATTCTGGCATTGAGGTCTTTGCCTCGGCTACTCGGGAGCTTCCTGTGTCGGGCTTGGCGTTCATTGTGCTCTTCATCCAGGGCGGGTAGTTCGTCCTGGAGGCGTCGATGTTTCAACGCAGTGGAAAGCGCAGGTCTTTGGTGACTGGTGTTCCACGGGACAACCCGGTCTCGAGTTCAGCGTCTACGTCTCAGGTGTGCCAGGGGGAGATTGTTCGCAGTGCTCCTCGCATACGTCGCGGACTTTGGAATGGGCTACTGATTCCTTTGAGTCCTGGGGGACAGTGTTGCAGATTGACCTAGTCCCAGCTGTGGGCCGGTCTTCGCTCGGTGCACTTTAGGCTCGGCGGGCCCCGGTGCCGGCGCTACTCTGTTTTCCACCTTGCGTGTCGATGCTGCAGGGGGGGAACTTTACGTCACTTATAATGAAAAATGTCCACATGACGCCAACACCAAAGTACCTGGGCGTCACAATGACCGCAGCTTACTTTCATTCGACACAACCAAGGCAGTCCTGCCTGGTTACGGCTGTCTCGTGCGGCCTCCTCAGAGGGTCTCGCGGGGCGGGATGGGGTGGCGAATTTTGACACCTTGCATGTCTCAGCTGTTGCCTTGGCATACTCCGCTGCTGAATGCGCTGCACCAGCGTGGAGTCGCGGTGTGCATTCACGCAGGGTTGGTGTCGGTCTGGGTGGTGCAGTGGGGCTTGTTGGTGGTATTTGCCTTTTTGCGACCTCCTTGTAGAATATCTTCCATTTCTGTCTGGCATGGCTCACTGCGGACCTTGAGGAACCTTGGGGACAAGCAACTAAGTTTTGAACCAAAGCCACATGACTTTTATTCTTTGTTTTAAGTAAGATGGGACTGTTACCTATTATCACCGAAAAGTTCATAACGGTAAAGTCAATAGTTTTTTAAGCATATACCCCAACAATCAAGTAACCCGCAGAACCCATTGTACAACATTAGGAGCTGGGAACTACAGACTGGCAATGAATAACACATGGCACATACAATATGATTGCAATCAACATTTTACTTCCCAAATTTCTTGCAGAACAACTTCTAGCTTGTTCAGTGGCTGCATTTCATACTTATTACTTAACTGATAATGTGAAAACATTACTTTATTGTGATAAATAATGTTTCAAGACGTATCAAACTATGACTTAATTCATAGACAACTCCCATAAAAGATAAATGCGTTGGGCCAACTTTGCTTGTTCTGAAAATTATGTTACATAATCGTTTGCGACTGCCACTTGCTTGTTTCTGAAAAAAATGTTACATTCTCCACTTTATGAAAGTAAAACCTATTTTTCAACCCAAACTCAATAAACAATATCATAATTCATTCTGTCATTAAATTTTGGGTTAACTAACTCTGTGGGCCGTCACAAAATGATGACTGATTAGCTCTTATCCAATGCTGTCCTTATTGGACAATACGAAGAGTTTGTTGATCATCATTTCCTGATTCGATCTTTAACGTTGGTGTTACAATTCATGTTATTTAGGCTGATATTTCATATCCTGTTGCAAGCAGCTGTCGCTTTTTAAACAAAAGGCAATGGTGGTTTTGACTTAGACATTCATATTGGTTGTTCTGGGTGCAAATCGTACAGTGCCGTATTTGTAGTTAATAGCGCCTCAATTTGGTTAAATGGGTCCTGCAGGTTCCTTTATTTTTGGGATCATATCTTAAAAATATTGACTCTACCTTTATGAAATTTTCAGGGATATTAACTTACAGTCCCATCTTACCTTACAACAAAGAATAAGTAGTCACATGCTTTTGTTCAAAACTTATAGCACCTGCCACCAAGTGTTGCGTTTTTTTTGGGACACACAGTATAACCAAAAAGTGTAGCCCATCCATGGTCACTTACATTAACTGTAGAAATAAAGTTATGCTAAACCTAATCCTTATCCATAAAACATAAACCAAACCCATTTCTGACTGTGCGTGGAAAAAAATATATAGGTTCTTTGTAGGTTTTAAGTAAAACACATGTTGGTGTTTTTTTCAATAAGTCAATAACCATCTTATAAACCATTGACCTAAGACTAGGCTTGTTGGGGCTCAATTGAATTCATTTTTCTTGGTGTTTTTGAAATGCACAATTTGAACATTTTTTAAAAAAAAAAATGAAAATTTCTGAATGCTTATTGACTACCAGTTGTGGAAAGTCATTTGTGCATTTTGTGCAGGCCCGTAGCCAGTAATTTATGGGGGGGGTGCGGATTTGTCAGAAGCGGACTTTTTTTTGACAATTTTTTTTTTGCTCACTGCGCTCGCCAGTTGCCCCAACTTTTTTTACCGTCGCCTCAAAAATCTGAAGAATAGGGGGGTTGAGAATAAGCAACGAGAATCGGCGTGGACAATACAGTATAATAATAGTAGTAATGCATAATACAGTAGTATTGACCTGGGTATTGAACAATATTTGTTCAAATTATTCAGATAACCACAACCCTTACACCCCCTGGCTACAGCCCTGATTTTGTGCCCATTTTTGTCACGGACCTTGATCTGGATACACCACAATGATTTTGCTTGCATGCATACATAAACAGATTTATGTTGAAAAATTGCAGACACAAAAACTGATGGAGTGTGTTTGCCTTTCTGGCGAATTATATTTTTGCTCAAAATGTCAATCACTGCAGAAAAATCTCCTTTTCATCATTGATCTCATTTTAAAAATCTTACAGGACATTGGAAGTACCTGGAACGAAGTTTAAATACATGAAAGCTGTACATTTAGGAATGTGGTAAAACTTGTAACAATGTAAAGCTCTTTTGTGTTTATATTGTGTCATATATAGTGATTCTGTATAGACACCCAATAGATTTCTTCCCTTGCATTTGGCTACAGAAATTTCTTTAAGGTGAAAACAAAGGCAAGCTTGATTTGCTTATTTCAATATAAAACAGGCTGAATTTCATATTTGCTCCAAAATAAGAAATTTTACCATTTTTGTACCAAAGAATTATTTCTCAGCTTAATCCTTTCAGATGGAGATATTTTTATGGAAAGCTTTACATCAGTGCAAAAATCATAGCTTTCAAAGTTTTTAGGGATACCTGATATCGAGGGGTCAGTGACACAAAGACGTAACTCCATTTTGGTCATTTGGAGAAAACTGATTTTAAAATACTTGTTTACTTGTTTTAATTGTGCCTTTAGAAGTTAACCCATGGTTCAACTGGCCATTAATTTATTAAGATTTTTGTTAGGTCATTTATTTGCCTCTATTTGGTATAAGAAAAAAGAGCCTTATTTTAGTAACATCTCATATTTCCAAAAAATGCAGTTACATATTTGTGTCACTGACCCCTCGATATGTGAAATTTCTTGGTGCCCCTTTAAGGGTTAGTGTCAACTGGGTTGTCAGTGGGCAAAAATGGAATGTGCACATTACAATGGTGGTTTAATCCATATGGGTTGTAATGTGCACATTCATTTGCTGCCCACCAGTTGTTCCAGGTGGCTCAAACAAAAGACACAGAGCCAGTAGGCAGCAATGGAATGTGCATATTACAGTAGTCATGTCCACACGGTCGGACTTAAGTCACTTATTACCGGTTCTAACTCTGGTCGGTATTAGTATCGGACTTTGGACGCGCACTGATCGGATCTAAATTCTGTCAGTATTAGTATCGGACTTGAATTTGGTAGTGTGGGCGCAAAACGTACAGTGCCGTATTTTAGTTAATAGGCCTAATTGTAAATGGGTCCTGCAGGTTCCTTTATTTTTGGGATCATAATCTTAAAAAAATTTGATCTACCGTATGAAACTGTCAGGGATATTACTTACAGTCCCATCTACTGACAACAAAGAAATAAGTAGTCACATGATTTTGGTCAAAAACTTATGGCGACTGCCACCAAAGTGTTGCGTTTGTTTTGGGACACACGGTTATAACAAAAAGTGTGCCCAGTCCATCGGTTCACTTTACAGTAACCTGTAGAAATAAAAGTTAGGCTAAAACCTAATCCTTATCCAGAAAATAAACCAAACCCATTTCTGATGTGGTGGAAAAAATATATAGGTTCTTTGTAGGGTTTTAAGTAAAACACAATGTTGGGGTTTTTTGCAATAAGTCAATAACCATCTTATAAACCATTGAACTAAGACTAGGCTGGTTGGGGGCTCCATTGAATTAATTTTTCTTGGTGATTTTTGAACTGAAGAAATGAAACATTTTTGAAAAAAAAAAATGAAAATTCTGAATGCTTATGACTGGCCGTGTGGAAAGTCATGTGTGCATTTTGGCAGGCCCATTAGCCAGTTAATTTATGGAGGGGGGGTGCGGATTTGTCAGAAGCGGACTTTTGACATTTTTTTTGCTCATGAGCTAAACCACGTTGACACAAATTTTTTTAAAGTAGACTAAAAATATGAAGAATAGGGGGGGGGGGTTGTTGTGGAATTTTTGTTTATTTGGTTTGTAGCTTTTTTTGATTTTTTTTTTTGTTTGTTTGGTTTATATCTTACGTTTGTAGATTTAGTTTTGCTTTGTGTTATTTGCTGGCTTGATGTGATTTTTTAGTATTGTGTTGTGCTGTTCGTGATCTTTTCAGTTTTTTTGTTTTAGTTGATGTTTGAAATCTGTTTTGTTTGTTTTTTGAGATTTTTATTGTGGTTATTGGTTTATTAAATGTTGTAGTACTTTGTTGTGTGTTATGTCGGTTTTGTAAGTGATGAGTGTTGGGTTTTTTTTTTTGATGTTGTTTACGTTTGTTTTGGTTTGTGGTGTTGTCGGGCGCTTTTGTGAGGGACGAGTTGAGTTTTTCACATGTTTTTTCTTGCTGTGTTTTCTTTGGTGTTCTTTGTTTGTAGTGTTTTTGTTGGTTTGCTTTTGTATTTTTTTTTCTTTTGATGATGTGAGCTCTGGTTATTGGGATGGGATTTGTTTTGATGGTTTTTGTTTGTGTGGTTGTTTGTTGAGAATAAGCAAGAGAAAATCGGCGTGGACAATTACCGTATTAAACTAGAGTCTGCATACTACATTGTATTGACCTGGGTAGTGAACCAGATTGTTCAAATGATTCGAGATAACCACAAACCCTTACACCCCTGGCTAAGCCCTGATTTTTGTGCCAATGTTTGTCACGGACCTTGATCGGGATACACCAACAAATGATTTTGCGTGCATGCATACAGAAAACAGATTTATGTGAAAATTGCAGACACAAAAACTGATGGAGTGTGTTTGCTTTGGCAAATTCTATTTTTTGCTCAAATGTCAATAAACTGTAGAAATCTCATTTTATCATGATCTCATTTAAAAATCTTACAGGACATTGGAATTGTCCTGGAACGAAGTTTAAAATACATCAAGTGTATCATTTAGGAATGTGGTAAAATTTTGGACTTGTACAATGTAAAGCTCTTGGCTGTTTATATGTGTATATGTGATTTGTATAGGGCACACCAATAGATTTCTTCCCTTGCATAATTGGGCTACAGACCAGTTTTCTTTAAGGGCAAACAAAGGCAAGCGTGATTGCTTATGTCACATATAACACAGGTGGATTTCATATTTGCTCCACAAATAAGAAATTTTACCATTTTTGTACAAAAGAATTAATTTCTCAGTTTTCATTTTCGATGGAGAATTTTATGAAAGACTTTACATCAGTGCAAAATCATAGGCTAAAGTTTTTAGGGATACTGCTATCGAGGGGTCAGTGACACAAGACGTTTCATTTTGGTCATTTGGAGAAAAACTGATTTTATTAAAATACTTGTTTACTGATTCTGTAATTGTGCCTTCTAGAAGTTAACATGGTTCAACTGGCCCTTAATTATTAAGATTTTGTTAGGTCATTTCTTGCCTCTATTTGGTATAAGAAACGGCCTTATTTTAGTAACATCTCATATTTCCAAAAAATGCAGTTTTTTTTACATATTGTGTCACGACCCCCCTCGAATGTGAAATCTTGTTGCCCTTAAGGGTTCGTGTCAAATGGGTTGTCAGGGGCAAAATGACTGTGACATTACAATGGTGGTTAATCCATATGGGTTGTAATGTGAATCATTTGTGCCCACCAGTTTTTCAAGGGGCTCAAACAAAAGACACAGAGCCAGGAGGCAGCAATGGAAGGGCATAGAAGTAGTCATGCCTCCACACGGTCGGACTTAAGTCACCTTATTCCCGGTTCTCAATCTGGGTCGGTATAGTATCGGACTTGGACGTGCAATGAGGATCTAAATTCTGTCAGTATAGTATCGGACTGAATTTGGTAGTGTGGACGAGCAGTAGATCCAACATAAGTCGATAGTTATACGGTTACAGCTAGACGGAAGTGGTCCATGGCAACAGGCATCGGAGTTATAAACTATCACACAAAGAATGTTAGAATAATGATTCAAAATTGAAGGACACATTGTGAAAACATGTTATACCAAAAAATGGTTTACTCGTACACAGGAAACTTAAACACCATTGAAAAAACTCTCACCAATGACCATTACAAGTGGTAAGTAATGGCAAAAATCAATTCATTTTGGTGGAATCGATACTTTCATGTGACAACCCAATACAAATACTAAGCAATGTCCGTCCGTGATGAACAAAAGTGTCCGTCCGTGCATGATGTTCAATTTCCTTGATGGAGATATATTTACATTGATTAAGTTTACACACGAAGTGCATGTCAATATAAAGTCAGCGTGTTTTTTATTTGACCTGCTAGGAATGATAAAACAACTTGTAATTTCTTTGTGTCTCACGTATGGACAATTGCATCAAAATGCGAACAACAGTGGGACAGAAAACTATTTCTGTAGAAATTTTCTAATATTTTGGGTTCCTTAGAAGACTCTTCAGCTACCTCTTAAACAAACTTAGACAAGTTTTGAAAGTAAAAAACTAAAACCAATTAATTTATAGTGAAAAAGTCTGTGATGTGTTTTTTAACACCTCCGTACCTTTTTGTGTCGCCTGCCCTCAGGCAGGAAGACACATAGGATCACTTGTCCACGGTAGACTGTAGTTGTTGCTGTCTGTGATGTCTGTTGTTGTGAAAGGGTTAACAATTGCCTATAATATACACATACGTGCTGGATTTAAACCAATTGGGCTACAGGTGCAACATGGCATCCCCCATTTGTTGATGAGGTCAAAGGTCCATACTAGGTCCAAAGGTCACAGACTCCGGTCAAAATGTCATGTGAGGTCACGTTGTTAAATCGGTTGAAACTGTAAAACTGACCTCATTTGAAAAGTTGACGTTTCAATTGGAACCAAACTGGTTATGGAGTTTACATGAAGCCTCTTTGTTATTGAGGTCAAAGGTCACATCTCAAGGTCAAAGAGCTTTAGGCATCATTCACAACCTGCGACGGCAGGCGGGGACAACAAAGCGAGTGAGACCGCTGTATTTTTTTAACAATGGTCACGAACTTGAGATATTAGGCTAATCCTTAAAGTGATTCACCATACCACTCTGAACATTTAACTCTCCCTTGATGCCTAACCCCTACCCCGCTAGGATTAAAAGGGCTTAGAGCGATTGCTCATCCGAACATCGAAAAATATCACAAATTCACTGTTTTGTCTTTTTGTTATGGCAGGCTTGCAAAATGAACCTGCAAGTGGTTGGCTTGAAATCGTGTATTAAAGACCAAGGCAGTATTTTTCAGATTCTTTATTTCTATACGTGTGTATCCAAAATTCCGACTTGAATCAAAAAAAGCTTTCTCGGGGAAATATCCCGATTTTTAAGAGTAAATGTTGCACCATGATCAATATAGGTTGACTCAAACACAAACATGAGTGATCTTGGTTTATTCTGTGTAGTGTAAACCAGAATCAGCTGTTTAGTGTAGATTTGAGGCACGTATCAGCTCTATGTCTATCCGGCAGAGGGATGAATATTCCTCAAAACTTATTTTTCATATTTGGTGGTTGTTTCTAAATTAAAGAGTATTTGGCATTGACACAACTTATCCTGATTTATAATGTAAAAACAAATGTATTTCTACATTTTCGATTTCTCGCAATATCGCTGTAATCCCTTTAAACTTGGCGACGAGGATGATCGTAGAGAAGCATGTTTTGGTTGTACATTGAAAACCTGCAGACATGGCTGAGCTGGCTTTCCATAAGGAGCGTAACGCGTAAACTAGACCGCTAGTCAGGGGGACAAGAACCTGAGATTTTTCCCTGCAGGGGACGGGTGAATTTTCCCCGAATCAGTGGCGTATACAGGATTTTGGAAAAAAGTAGGATTGCGGAAAAACCAAATTTAAGATAATCGCTTCTCTGAGTCGCAAAATGAGACGATGTCAGCCTCTGCAGCTGTAAATCATAGCATCAAAACACTGGCTTCTCACTGGCTTCCTATTTCTCTTGACTCTTTCCTCCTTTCCGTGCCCCTTTTTCTCCTGCTTCAAAATTTTTCCCATTTCTTCCAGGGTGCCTTAGTCGCCACTTCGCCCCACCTCGAGACAGCCACGGGCTTCGGGGCTTATCGAAAGACGAAAATGCCACATAGGTTAGTTCCGATAGGATGTCACACGTACTTACTAGTATCGTCATAATTTATGACAGGACTTAACCCTGTTCTTCGGCATTAAATCGTCGGATAAGCTAGTTAGGTCGTAGAGTTAAACCGATGGCGGTTCACATGCAAAGTATATACGACACTAAAACCGATCAGTTTAGGTCCGGTAATAAGGATTATGTCCGACGCCATGTGGAGCGTTATAATTAGGTAAAAAATAGGCGTTGAAGGGGATTAGCAGATGTTTTTAAATTCCATCGGACAGATTTAAATACGGAATAACTCACGTGTGACGCAGCTTATATGCGTTAGAATTATATGTATTGTAATGTGCACATATTTAACTGCCCAGCGTTCCAGGTGGCTCAAACAAAAGACACAAGCCCGTAGGCAGAGAATTGGAATGCTGACACATTACATGGTGGATTAATTCATAGGATATAATGGGCACATCATTTGTTACATGCTGCTGTTCCAGGTGGCTAACAAAAGACACAACGGCCAGTAGGCAGCAATGGAATGGCACTTACAATCGGTGATTAATTCATATGGATTATAATGTGCACTTCATTTGTTACCTGCTGCCTTTTCCAGGTGGCTAAAACAAAACGGAAACCAAAGCCATAGGCAGCATGGCATGTTGCACATTACAAAATGGTGGATTATTAAATGCATTATAGTGCACCTTCATTAATCATGGGTTGCAGCCGCATGATATATTGGCCTTCTCCGATTCTTTCTTCTTCTTTCTTCGTCTTTCTTTGTACCTTGTAAAATGATAATAGGCCAGACGCTTGGCTCCTAGATTTGCCCGAGCATTGGTACAAGAACCCCCGACACGGTTCATATAGGTGTCACAGTTGAATAGGGTAAGCGTAGGGTCAACAGCGGTCATTGTCGCGCTAACACCTTTCCCACTTCTCCCACAGTTTGCATGGGCTATCGATGCCATTCGTCACAGTGATGCCAGATGACATGGCCAATGGCTTGTTCACAGATTTTGAATCCAAAGTCAGTTAGGGGCCAAAAAGGGGCAGTACTCCATCCCTCTTCAAATTTCAAAAGCTACTAGTTGTTACACAGTTAACGTGATTTTGACCAGACTTCTTCAGAATAACCTGCCCAGTGCCACACAGGGTGTTGACAAGATTGGGTCCAAAGGTCAAAAGGGGCTTCATTAAGAGGTCAGCGCTCGGACCTCCGTTTGCTGTTTTGCCACAAATCTGCTCTAATCATAGACTGGTCAGGAAGACCGCTGACCAAGGCCCTATGAGGGTTACAGATTGGGGTCAAAGGTCCGTATATTGGGGTCATTACAGGTCAAGTCGCTCTTACCTCCTTTTGGCTGTTGACACATCCAATTGTATAATCAATAGACTTTGGTCAGAAGAACTGACCTAAGGCCCATAGGGGGTGTTCACAGATTGGGTCAAAGGTCACAACCAATTAGGCGATCACAATGGGGCATTCTTTTAAAATATTGAAAGACACTCACACCAGATATCCATTGCTATATACCGGATGGTCAGAAGGATTGCTGACCCAACCTATAATGTGTACATAGATTGGGTCAAAGGTCGACACATGGAACAGTGCAAGTAGTCCCCGCATGATATACTCGTGTTTTCTAAACACATCGCTGCCTATTTGTTACCTGCTGCCTGTTCCAGGTGGTTCAAACAAATGACACAAAGCCGGTAGGCGCAATGGAATGTCGAACTTACAAGTGGCTTAATTACATGCTGCCGTTCCAGGTGGCCTCAAAAAAGGACACAAGCAAGTAGGCGCATGGAATGTGCACATTACATGGTGGATTAATTCCTAGATTATAATGTGCACATTCATTTGTACTTGTGCTGTTCAGGTGGCTCAAACAAAAGACACAAAAGCCAGTAGGCAGCAATGGGAATGTCGCACATACAATGGTGGATTAATTTCATCGGATATATGTGAACATTCATTTGTTACCTGCTGCATGTTCCAGGGGCTCACACAAAAACAAAGCCAGTAGGCAGCAATGGAATGCACAAAATGGTGGGATTAATTAATATGGATTCTAAATGTGCACATTCATTTGTACCTGCTGCATGTCCAGGTGCTTCAAACAAAAGACACAAAAGCTCCAGTGGACTGCAGTCTTGAAACCAGACCAAAGTGCGACATCCGACAGGTTTTTCAGATCGCATCACAAATGGCGTTTTTGAGCTGTTTTTAAATCGATGATTACTGGTAATCTAACTATGAGTTAAATTAAAGGTGAAGAAAAAAAATAAATTGTCTGACATAAAGCTAGATTAAGTTTAGTGGCAATATCTAACCCCCCCCCCCAGTTTCCCAACCAACCATAGAGGACCGAGGGTATATGGAACACTGACTAAGCCTGTATGTGCACGGGGAAGTTCCCAGGTAGATCTAAACAAAAGCGATATGTGTACAAATCAGTGTGAGTCAATAAACCCTACATTCAGGCAAGATTTTTTCTTCAAAGGGGGCTTAAAAGGTATTTTTGCTTGAAATGTTGCTTTGGCGGTTTACCAGGGATAACCAAGACTCTCAGAAGATTTTTATTTGGTGTCTTCTCCGGACTTTGGGTCGAAATATGTCATTTTGCGGGAGCGACCTAAAAAAAATTCGTTTGGGCGATTTTAGCAAACAAGCGGAAGAGATTGACACCGACGTAAGCTTAACACATTAAGCAAGGCACAATTTCCAACACGGCAGTTTCAGATGGTATCGATTTCTTATCGACAAAAACATATCAGTTTTGAATCAAAATGTCTATTGTGTAACATCATTATAATAAAATACTTCAGCAATTAAATTACCATTGTTTAATCATAAGAGTCCGTATATGAAAATCAACTCCATATCAATGTTTCAGTTCTGAACATAAATAAACTGCTCAGAGCATTTTTGTTTTACATCTCTAAGGTAATAATTTTTGGCCAAATGGCGGTTACTCAGCCCCCATACTTGCGATAAGAACTTAAGCGACTTCCTGTAACCATTGGATTAACATTCAATTCGCACTGTCTTTTTTCAAGTGGAATCAAAACCTTCTAGTGTTCACTTTAGCTCCCAAGTTTCGTTGTAAGGTTAAAACCACGAATCTTGCTCAACCAAGTAAACTGTGGTCTTACACCACTATCTTGACTTTCTTATTTTTGGAAAATTGAACATTTTTTCACTCATCTTTTTTCTTTGAATCGGCCGGGATTTTTCTTTATAATCCTTCAATTACGCTCCCACCTTCTATTGTTAACATAATTTTGTGTTAAATGTTTTTATCCAAATCACTGCTGACGATCATGTAAAACATCTTGGTTTGGTCAAAATCGGCCAAACATGAGTTTTAAGTCTCTCAGCAAAATAGGCATAACTTCTTCGTCCAAAGTTGTCAAATGACACCAATAACGTTTTCTGCAACCTGTTATCCCTTTTGTATAACCAAAGCCAACATTGAGCAAACATTAATTAACTAATTTTAATTATTTTTTATTCTGAATGTGGGTTTTTTTTACTCACACTGTACATGTATGGAAATCATAGATCAAATATATGGTAATTTCTTGACTGCAAAAAACGTACAGAAAGCAGAGGATATGGTTTTATGTTTAATTTTAACATATCATCTCCCCTAACGATTTATCATGTCTTTTTCACTGTACGTTATTATCTATGGCTTCTGTTGCGAGGGGCGGTATTGCGGTACTACACACTTATGCCTGTGACCTGTAGGCGGTAAGGTTATAGGTTTAAAAGTAACTTATGTAGTAGTCTAAATGTTAGTGGTTTCATACTGTGTATAACTTTTCAGTGTGTTCTTCGCTTCTTAAGCTTTCTCTTTGAGTGGTACACAGTGGGTGCACATGTCACCACTGTGGCAGTGGGATAGTAATCGATGGAAGAAGACATGCTTGTGCATTTTACGTTGCTCAACAAACGTATTCCGTACACACTATCATGTATTTAAGGGGTCATTTTCCATAACCTCGTCCCCCCGACTTACCTAAAATAAGTTAGATTCTTATATCATCCGAACCGTTAGACCTTAGTAATCTATGTGTACCAATCTTACGCACAAATTTGGTCGCATCTTTAAAAATTCGCAATTTTGTATTTTCTCGTCCGTACACGGACCGAAATGCAGTACAAGTGGCCTATGGAACCGTGAAAAACAGGTATTGCTCCTAAACACAAACCTTCAAGATGGGATCAACTAACATTTCGTGAATAAGGTTTTCTCAAGGATATCTACTCTCGTAAAACAAAGAGTGAAACCACTCTAACGAGTGAAATCTCACTCAACAAAAAGAGGGCCAGCTGAGTGACGCTCTTTTAGAGTGAGTTCCACTCAAAATAAAGCGTGAACCAATAACTCTAAGGAAAGATGAACTGAATAACGCCTTTTTAAGAGTGAACTAGTCACTCTTATAGAGTTATTGATTCTTTATGGAATTTGTTTGTTTTGTGTGAGATTTGTATGTGTAGGTCATAATTCATAGGATCGTTACATGATAATATTGTGGGCACAATGGCATGATTCAGTGAGACATGCATGATTGTTGCATGATGACGTGTAGGATCATGGGCGTCCATGCCGTGGACATGCATTATTTGTGCGTTTCGTACATGTTTAGCCTAGCCTGGCGCAGACCGGGGCGGCAGATACCGTCTGTACGAGTGTAACACAGTAAATTGACCATTTAATGCTCTCCACAACTTTGGTCTGTAATACTATGAACCGTACCCCTACATACAATATACTCACCCTTGAAGATATCGATGATTTCTTCACTAATTTTCAACTTCGTTCAACCGGTTTGCTGACGGTCTCACTTAACTCGTCGCGCCATGTGTTCGAAAATATCACGCGATTTTCGGCGTTTCTGATTGGCTATTTAGTTCACTCCGAAAAAGAGTGAGCATATTCTCACTCTTTTAGAGCTGAAAATCCGGTCGATAAGAGTTCAGAGTGGGCTTCACTCCGAAAAGAGTGGCATTTGAGCCACTCGGGATAACGAGTGAGTTCGGTTAACCGAGAGTTAGGTGCCCAGGTTGCATTTTTCCTCTCGCTCTTTTAGAGCTCAAAGCCACTCGTCATTTAGAGTTAATTTAAAATTACTAGAAATTTTTGTGATTTCAAACCTTTCATTTTTAAAGAGGATGAACCATAATAAAACAGAAGGTGGCTGGAATCGCGAATGCAACCTTTAATTAACCAATTATCATCATGATCATGTCCGAGAGAGGGTTTAACAAGTTTCAGGATGTCAGCCTTTTATTAGTATGGCAATGCCATTTCTCATGGTTATGGCGATAGACCCACACGCATAAGATCATAGACGTACATGCGACTGCTTTAATATACATCTTCAGTTTGAAAATCATAAAAATTATATAAACAAATTTTAAACCTAAGATTTAAAGGGATTAGCACGATAATGTGAGAGAATTGAAAATGTGGAAATGCCTTTTTTAAAACTTATAAATTCAGTTGATAAGTGTGTACAAATTCCATATAACTGCTTTTAAATATGGTCGAACAAACCTCCAAATAGTGAAAACAAATAAGTATTTCAGGAATTTGTCATACCGTCTAACGTGAAATAGATATACAAGCGACGGCATTCCCCCTCAAAATCTGCACTAAACAGCCGGAATGTGTGGTTACAAACACCATTCCCAAATTAAACACAGAATCAATATGTTGTGTTTGAGGTCAACTGTATTGAGCATGTGGCACAATATCACCTGAAAATCTGTGTATTTACACGGGAAAGGCTTTTTTGATCTCATATTCGGAATTTTGATACGCAAAAATTACATACATCAGATAAACAGTACTTAACCCAGACTTTTCTAAATTGGTAAGAACCGCTTCTGTATTTTGATTGCTGAAAGAGTTTGTTTGAATATTTGTAATCATTTTTTAATTTTTCTTTTTTTATTATTCAAAATTGAAACATCGTTACTAAGCTCGCAAAACACTATATTGGTGGATTTTTTTTTTTTGTGGTTCGGAGTATATTACACATCATTGGTTTAATGTTTTTTATGTAATCATCTATGGGCTGGCTATTACAATAATCCAAATGCCTGTAATTTTTGTTTTCCCCCTAATGTTCCCCAATCCCTGTTCTTTAGCAAATCTTAGAACTAAATGCAAATAACAAGAATACATTTAGTCAGAAAAAATGGCTCCAATGTGAAACATTCAAATGTTTTTGTTTTAATTCCTGGAATAGAAAAATCTCCCTCATGTCCACCTTTTTACTTCTAAAGATGCGTAATAAAATTGACAAATACAAATAGGTTAATTAACCCTAATGTGGCTAAATGCCTAAGTCCAGGATTTTAGCGATTGCGGTCATGAAACAAAAGACCTGGGCTCGAAATCACTGGAGCTGGGCCAGCGACGCATCATAGTGCGGTGTTTCTGGCTTGTCCTGAAGGGCCCTTGGTTCGAGACAGACCCAAGTTTCCCTCCCCTTTTTCCTTCACCTTCTATCCCTTCACTCCCCTTGGGGCAAATAGAAGAGTTAGAGTTTTTATGGGTTAAAATCAGATCCTCACTTCTAATTTTTCAAGAATGTAATTGATCATACAACTGAAACACGTTGAGTTAAATTAATTCTTTTAAAAAATTCTGATGGTACCAAAAACCTCACATCAGAAAAAATAAAAATGAGGTGTTACTACAATGAAATCATGTGAGTGAAAGTTGCAAGTGCAATACTGCCATTTGTCCGGAACATTTTCATCAGCATACTATTATGCCAAATCTTTGGTCATGGCTCTTGAAATGGTGGGGGGGCGGGTGGAAGCCGCACCCCTTGTGGAGATCTTCCCCCTCCCCCATGCCCCCTGTGAATTAGTGATTTCTGCACAATGCCATTTACAGTGAAAACAACATAGCCTATACGTACTAACAAATTTTAAATATATGCTTGCCCCCTGAAAATAGGTCCCGAGAGTTGATGCACATTCAGTGATTTGCTAAATCAGAAAATAAAAAAAAAAAAGCCATCAAAAATCATATTTTTTGCATGTAAGGTACAAATACATGTAATCCTAACTTACGCTTCAAATGATAAGGCCAGAAGAAACCCAATAAGGGCAAAATCGGAAATCTATTCATTACTGTCCATACGGACACTTGCTACAACACAGAATTGAATGGGGACATCGTTTGGAACATTCCCCTTTTCTTCCTTTTTTGTCACTTTCTCAGTTGGAAAAAGTAACTTATGAGAATTCTACAAACGTGCCTTCCCTTTCAAGCTATTCCGCAAATTTCAAATATTTTTACTCTTTCTTTCTGAAAAATTACTAATCGTGTCTTTAAGATAGTCACTACTGAAAATGCTTACTTTCAAAGTAGGACGAATCGGACTTTCCATTTACATTCAGTAATCTTTAGCCAGTTCCATAGGATACATTATACAAAAAGTCTGGAATTTGATAAAGAAAGTTTTTATTTTTCTATATGAAGGCCTTTTCGATTTGAGCTTATTTTATTTCATCACACAATGATTTTTAGATGGACGCAATATGTTAAAATATGGCAAAAAACAGAAGTTGTTTTGAAATTGAGTGCGCCCTCAGCGGGCCATCCTCGAGTCCTTTGAAACTGAACAAGTTTTTTTTCCTCCTAATAGAGGTTCAGTTTTATCATAACCTGGTTGACACTATATTAAGCCTCCGACCTTAGTATAATACTTTCCGTGTTTATGAATATGACAATATAGTGATACATTTTTGTGTTCATTTTTTCAGCTTCTAGCAGGGAATTGACGCAACCCCTCTTCATAACCTATTCTAACTTTTTTTAAAGTTTGGGTAATGATTGCAGGGAAATGCTTTCAAAACATTCAAAATATTGTCATGCAGAGTGCAAGTCAGATTGAAATATGGGGTATTACAGTATGAGCTTACAATGGTGAATCCATGTTCGGGATCCATTTTCGTGGTATGCGCCCTATATGGGCCTCCACATAACATTGTAGGGCTCCCCGCCTCTGATTGACCAACGGGGCTTGCACGCTCTGCACCATTCTCCTACTTGCGACACCTTCCCTAATTGAGTTAAGTGTGGCAGGATTCTCTGAGTGTGTTCTAGGCATTGTCATATTAAACATTTCCTCTGTGCTCTCCAAACCAAATTTCCCCCCAATTGTAGTTTCCTTCCTCACTTGATTTCAACTTTCCTGTGTTGAGCTCAAAGGATTATCGCTTGACAGTGTGTGCAATCCTTAGGGGCTAATTACGTTCCTTTTCAATTAAAACTTGGTGGTGACCCTTCCAGAGAGTTTAATAAGGACCCTGCATCTGGATACCCTTAAGCAGCATTTAAGAGATTTAAGTTACCATAAGATAGCCTAATTTTATATTTAATCTTTAATAAAGTCTGCATCCTTGATTGGTTGAGTTGGTGAAGTGAAATTTTATTGATTGATTTTCTCTTGCATGATAGGAATTATAGGAACAGAATTCAGATTAACTAATTTATGATCATGTTTCAAAATTTTTATCAAGGAAGAAGGCAATACATGGGTCTTGTAGGTATTGTAATATGGGTCCTTGTTGGTATTGTAATGGTAAAGATAGTTAGTTAACCCAAAGTTTTCAATTGGATTTGTCCCCGCTAAATATGGGAGGTGGCCGGATACACTCCACACTCAGCAATACTGCTGTGTGAGGATTTTCTGGAGCAAAAGATAAGGGCCTAAAAAAACAAAATTGTTTGATTGCGTAACCCGACCGACCTATTTTTACTGCCGACCACTAAATATTTTTTATATTTTTTTTTTAATTTTTCTTTTTTTATAAAAAAAGTTAAAACGCTGAAATGCAAAACAAGGACTTTCATGACGTCATACTTCGGTACGCCAAAGGATTGCAGGACATTCAAAATGACAAATAAAAAGATGTGTTACAGAAAAAGTTAAGATGTGCCATTTGTTTTTGTATTTGTGAAATTATAACATCAAATCAAAAATTAAAAAAAAAATAAAAAAAAAAAAAAAAAAATCCGACACTACCTACCCTAATATTTTTTCTTTGTTAACGCCGAATCAACAATTTTCTTTTTTAGGCCAATTACCGGTGCCCTTCTTTCTGTTGGTTAAAGACCAAAGAACAGACACAAACAAGCATAATTGGTTATTTGCTTTGTTGACAGGAAAAAAAAAAACATTTCTAGAATGGTTTATGATAAGAAATTGAGAAATTTCCCCAGATTTTTCCCTGGAATAGGCCAAATTTTATTGCTGCTTCTAGCAACAAATGGATAATTTAACATATACCAAGTGGAAAACTTGGTCCCCATAAGGGGTCCTTTTTAGGTAATATGTGGATTTGTGTTATCATTCGTATACGTGGAGATACAAACAAACCTGTGAACTACAGCTAGGCATAAACCTCTAGGTTGACCCAAACAGTCCCCTATGCAGGCAGGGGGGGATTCGGGTGTGTGGTCCACTCCCCCCATTCCACAAAAGGGAAAATGTCCACTTTTTGCTGAATTTTTTGCATAAAAGTCCAAAGTTGTTTAGAGAATTTTTACAGAATGCCACTTTTTGGTGATGGGATTATTAGGGGGCGAGGCCACTTTTATCAAAAAGGGCTCCACTTACACACAAAAGGTCCACGTTTTGAAGTCCGCACCCCCAAAATAAATCCTGCAACCGCACTTGGTCCCAAGCCATCATGCTTTCCTAGGCATCATTAGTAATCGTGTGAAACTTTAATGATCTACCTATGTTAAATAAATATAATAAAAATAATTACAATAGTTAAACAATGTCCTTTTAATGCATAACTCAAAGTGAAACTGGCCTCGATCGCCAGCTCAGGCTGCGACATACGCTTCTGGTCATGAGGACTCAGGTACTTTTTATAGATAATTTAACAAAACGGTGCATAAATGTTATAAGTTACCATGAAACCCTGGTAGGGGAGGCGGGCCGGAGTACTTCATAACATCGTAACACTCTCATCTCTTTCTTTAATTATAATTGTAGATTAATTATATCAACTTGTTTAGTTTGCACATAATCCATGTAATTGGATTGTCCCCTGCAACTCATGCATGGGTAGGCAATCAGAAAATTTGTCTACCAAATGCATCAGACATGGGTTTGCATTATTGAGCTACATGAATATTTCAGTGGGAAAAAGGCTTTTATCTGGGGCCTCTTCTTAGGTAAAAGAGCTATCATGGACCCCTCTTGACATGATCCAAGTTTTTTCTTTTTTGCTTCTTCCCTCATCAGGTTTCTCCTTAATGAGCCTCATTGTTCGTAACATAGTCATTGATATGTCTAAAGAAATGGACCTGTGTACACCGGAATGGGTGCCCATCTCTCTTTTTGAATGATAGACGTTTGCATTATCCCCATATCATCTCGTTTGGTGTCCATTTTCCATCCGGGAACTTGACCCAGAGTTCATGTTTACAAAATACTCTGTTGTTCGTTCCATCGCCGAGGAGTCCCAAAACTATGATAGTACGTAACTTTTTAGTGAAGTTAATCTTACAGAATGTAGAAGTTATCATGGTAACTAAAACAGTGATGCACTGATGTTGAAATTATTTTTACAAGAAAGGTGGCTTTCGCTCGAACCGTGCCCTAATTGTCACCTGCGACGAAATATTTCAACTGTGCATTTCACAGAGAGGTTAGTTTTTCTCGTATTGGTATTACACTCTTACCCGTATGTTTTTTAGCTGACTTGAGGCTAGGACAAGTTTATGTCCCCCCGGATGGAACGGGCACAATACAATGGCATTATGGAGATCGTACAAATCGTCTATTTACCAGAACCCAGTACTAACAATGTTGGCATGAGGATCACTACACATCTCCACAGTGAGTCCTGTTACTTTCCAGCATTTAATATACTGTACCCATATATACGCCTGGTAGAGAGGAGTAATTTGAGTAAAGCCCCTTCCTCAAGGGCAAAACCATATTGGATGCAGTGGGGCTCATACTCACAATATTGGTCGCAGTGGGGCTCATACTCACAACATATTGGATCAGTGGGGCTCCATACTCCAACATATTGGATGCAAGTGGGCTTCATACTCACAACATATTGGATCAGTGGGGCTCAGACTCACAACATTTGATTTCTGGGGCTTCATACCTCACAACTATTGGATGCAGTTGGGGCTTCATACCACACCTATTGGAGCGTTTGGCTCATACTCACAACAACAATTGATGCAGTGGGGCTCATACTCACACATATTGGATGCAGTGGGGCTCATACGCACACATATTGATGTCAGTGGCTCATCTCACAACTATTGGGGGGGGGGGGGGAATGCGTGGGGCTCATACTCACACCATATTGGATGCAGTGGGGCTCCATATACAATACTCACAACATATTGGATGACAGTGGGGCTCATACTCAGCAAATATTGGATGCAAGTGGGCTCATACTCACACATAGTGGACATCAGTGGGCCTCATACTCACATGACCTTTGGTGTGTGGGTCCGGCATTTGATCCACTGGCCCACCTTTTTAATGAATAAAAATTACAAACTATGGAAACATGTTTAAGACGCTAAAACCTTCAAATCATGCAAAACATGGACCAGATTTGATGGTCTGTACAAGTCCTGTTATTGCATGGTCATCTGGTTAGGTTTTCACTTGCGTGCTGGATGGATGTTCCAGGTTCGAACCCTGGTAGGGCCACCATCCCGGTTAATCAGGGGTACCAAATTACCGTATTTACTTTGTATCAGAACTTCCTGATTAAAAACTAGTTGTTCTGCTCTCCCCGTGGTTGGTTCATTTGGACTTGGGCAATTAACAATGTGAATACCCTGTCTTTCTACCATCGGGCCATGTACAGATGACTCATCATTCACAGTCAAGTTTTTGTTGGTTGGGAGGTGAAGAAATAATTTGGTGATGAGATGTATATTGCCTAACGAATTATAGATCTTCAATCAAAGGTCTCGGATGCATGTAAAGTTAGGCATCACCCCTAGCTGGCTGGCTTCCCATTGTGTCCCAACACTAAAAATTGTTCTTATAGACCATTATACCACACTGTTAAATTCTCTTTCCAACTGAGTACAACAATCCTGTAATTTTGGTCAATCTTACAAAGGTCCACATGTGTAAAATCTGCTAGGCAGGTTAACCTATCCCAAGTGTTATTTAAACTACCATGCATACCATACAATTAAATTGTGAGAGAGTAATTCAGGTTTGATTTTGGGCATGTGGGACCTTTGCAGTTAAAAGGTGCTTGTTCAATTGTATTTAGACCCCCCAATTTACCTTTAAGTACGATCAATTTTGTATCAGATGACAAGCTTGTATTTTTCTCTTTTTTATGTTTTTTGGTTTTTTAAATTTTTGAATTATTATATGGAATTTATCAAATTTTGTTGTTGTCCTTAAATTTCAGCTTTTATGATTAACATCAATCTGGGCACATATTGGGCTATGTTAAGGAGTGTCCGTATCATGGGTACACACGGCCCCGGATTAGCTTGCTCGGCTGAATAAATCCTGAACCCACCCCAATCCAATTACCAATGACTTGTGGATACTTGAGAAGAAGAAGCACTCATAATATTGAACAGGGCCGTGTAATGTGCATTATCGCTTCGACTATCAAACCACAAGTTTGTTTCCCATCATACTGGGTGTTAAGTGTATGCTAGTGCCAGGCCTTCATATCAAGTAGAGAACACATACCAATAAATCAAAAAATTGATTTTTGCTTTCTTTTTTTTACCTCTTTAATGTACTATTGAGCAAAAAGTGGCCCGTTGGGAATTTTTGGCCACTTGTACAGTTGTGGGTACCGGGTGTGTAATAAATCTAAGATGCCATCATGGTTACCAACCTGACAACATATTTTATCAGATCCGTCTTATATTGGGATTGGTATAGTTTTGAGGCTTAAAAATGTTTGGGCAGAAGACAGTAGTGTGCACTTTGGGTAACTGCAATGTTGTGCAAAATGTCTTTTCTGTCCATGGTTTTGGTTAGAGGGCAATATTTTAGAAATTGATATGTTGTGGTATTGTCTTTTCAAGGGCCAAAAAATTAGCTTTGTTGTTATAAAGTGTAATGATAATCATTAAAGCTGAAATTTTAGTAAGATTCCCTCTATTTGCTTAAATACCCACCAATCTGATGATGCCGTGCTATCATTTATATGCTCTTTGTTTTTTATTTCAGTCAATCCAAAATGACTGCTACAAAAACACCTGGAGAACCAAATGTCAAGCTAAAGGTGGGGGCATTGTTGTGATCCAAACCTCGGTTTCTGTGACTTAAACTTGAGATTTTTATACCATAGGTCTTATATATGAACATAACATAGTGAGGTTTATCAGGTGCAATCAAGTAAAATTTATCAATAACGTTTTTTTCTTTAGATTTCTACTAGTTTTGTTGAGGGAATATGCAGAGAAAACACTCTGTCCGCTCAATTTCCTTTGTGTCCTAGTGGGTCTTAATTGAACGCACAAGGCTCAAAACAGCTGCACTTAAACATATCACACTTCAAACCCCTTAAGTAGGGCAAAGGTGGGGGGGGCACTCAACTTTTTTTCATGTAGGGAGTGCGGGCCCGATCCGACTTGGGGTGCTTGGGACGGGATTTGTCTCTGAAGTCGGGGCTTGGGATCTGAAAATTTTCAAGAGTGTATTCTGTGTGTGTGTGTGTGTGTGGGCATGTTTGGTGCAGGGATGTATGTTTTCCTCTTGTCCACATGCACTTTACACAGCTAGCTGTTTGACTCCATGAATGTTTCTTTATTTTTAGAACAATTTTTAAGTCAAGTGGACGACACTTTTGACAGCTGAATATAAGTAGGGACATGGCAAGAGCTATTATCGCTGCAAAAATCAGACAAATCCATTGTGGGAATCTTGCCATATATCCCGTACATAGGTAATTTTTTTGTATGTTTTAGTGCCCTCTTAATACCCATTTTCCAATAGAAAGACTGAAAGACTAAATTTTTAAGAAAAATCATATTGTCCCGTAATGAAATCTCGTAAAATTTCCCAAGATGTCACTTAGGTGATAAATAATCCAAATCAGGTGTAAAAAGTGTGTCGTCTGCAATAGATTTGGTTTTATTCTGGGTTTTGTGGCAATAATACTCTCAAACACTGTGTGTTTAATCCATAAAGTTATTCCATAAGTACTGTGGA
>JAMKCH010046430.1:0-26434 GCA_023653785.1 Ophioderma brevispina
AAACGACCCAAGCCATAAGAAATGACACTGGGGAATTTTCAAACCAGTTGGAAATTTATATTCCTTATGTGTCAATAAGCTTGAAAATGAAAATGAAAAAAACTTAATCAAACTTCAGAGGCAGCCTTACCCTTATTTCAATTAAAACATAATGGCGACCATAAAAATATTTAAAGGGCAAATTTTTATTTTAATTCGTGCCAAAGGTCGGCAAACTGTTGAAAAAACCTGCCAAGTTTTTTAACCTACAAAATTAAAAAAAATACACTGTCTACACTCTACACAATAATCAATTGCATTATTTTTATAGGCACACAAGGTTTTTAGAATATTGCAGTTCGAATTAATAAAAAAAATTTTCCCGAACCAATCGAGTTTTACTCAATGTGAGTGTTTTCAATCCACATTTTTGAAAAATATATGAAGAAAACACTACTGCATCTCAACTCTCCAATTCTTGGTTCATCGAACTTAACTTTTCGAAGGAGACGTGAAAACGAAAACCCTAACGAGCTGGAACCCACACAACACATACACACACACACACACCACACACAACATACAAGATACCACACAACATGACCTCAGATACCTTTGACCTTGATCTAATTACCGTTAACTCTTCATTCATCCCCATATGAAGAAATTCCTACTGCACCTTACACCCCAGTCTGATTAAATTAAATTTGGATCGGAATACGCCAACTTAATTGTCGAGCTATGAGTTGCAAAAATTTGGGCGAGACGCATCGAGCCCAGTTAAGTTTGTTTTTAAAACTCATTCGAGACCAATTAATATTGGGCGCAAATCACCACCATTTTATCATTATCATGTTTGGATTCGATATTTTCATCACACACTTGGACTTCTCCTCAAAACATGATAATGTTTAAATGACTTCCACTTTGCGAAGGAGACTTAAAAACATGCGGACAGCGCGAATCGCAAGAATCCCTCTTTGCTTTTAAGGCCAGGGGAAAAATTGTTACAAACCATAACAAAAAAATGGAAATATTTGCATGAGAAATATGTCATCCAGAACGTTTTCATTTTTTAATTTTTCATATGACCATTTTTTAATTTCGAATTTAGAACCTCAAAAATGAGGCTTCGAAAACAATGTTTTTGAATCCAGTATTCTCAAATTATCATAAAGTGGACCTTCTGTCAAAGAAGCTTATTTTGATAGCCAGGTTAAAATGCATGTAATTTTCATAATGAACAACCATTGGATAAAAATAATATTATAATATCGAAAATCATAAAGAAATAAATTATGACTCACATATATAAACATACAAGGGCAAAAGAAATCAAAAAATTATTACCCTAATTTGTCCAACGGACCATTGAAATTAAAGTAGCGCCATTATGGGGATTCGAACCTGCGCTTACATTCCCATAAATAACACCGATACACAGCGATTCTGAACACTATAATACTTTGTAATCTGAAGGTCTTACCGCTGTACCACGCAGGACTGCTGCGAAAAAAATAAAAATCGGCTTACTTTTTTTAATTCACTAAATGCCATCGTCTGGTAGTGTTTCTATATTCATCGAAATTAATAAATATATTAAGGCTGGCATAATACTTCATGTTCAACAGTAATACAGAGTCCTAGGACCTGGGGAACGCTCAACATATAACAATTTCAGTTCTATACACGCAGATAATATGTGCACCCTTTGTCAGTCAGTGGATGACCTCTACCACGCTCACAGTGGATTTTTGGGTTCTTCCATTGAGATACAGGGTTGCTGTTCAATGATGTGACGTATTGTCAATCAATCTAACTACAGAAAAATAGACTGAGAAACAATTTTTTAAAGTTATACAAAATTAAAAAAACAAAAACTTTTTATTTTTATATATCATGAGGAATTTGGTGGCATTAGTTTAACATATTACATATTTACCAATTTGGGATTAATTTAAACTTTTCAATTAAGCACACAACTGGGATTGATATTTTTTCAAATGAATATTGTCTTAAAGTAATTTAAACAGCAAATTTGTTTAATACAGAAATTATAAGTAGCAAATAGTAAAAAATATCTTTAGGTTAAACTTTAAAAACAAACTCAACTTCTTCAAATATTATTACTAATTAGACCTATGTTAACACAATTCGCAAACCCAGCTTTGACATCATCTTTTAAAACATAATTATAAAGTCATTAAAAAAAACAAAAAAACTATAAATTTTAAAATAATGTTTTAGGCCTATAACATTTTATTGGAGTTTTCAGAATATTTTATTATGTCCATAAAACATAGCATAATATCTTTTCTGGGGGTCTAAACTTCCCATGTCAAATAGGGCCTATAAACTTATCTTGCCTCATAAATATATGATTTTTATTCATGTAATGAATAAATCTAAATTATTATGGATAATTAATAATATAATATAATTTTTATACTGACCTAAATGCAATACCAAAAATACCAGCTAATACCATCATGAAGTATTCCCTAGCAGTGCCTACATTGTTTATCACACCCCGCTAAGCACAGATGCGGATTCCTGGTGCCAGGGGGGTCAGTCCTTAGACTCGGAGTGCGACTGGGATGAAAAGCAACTCTAATTTTATTTTGAATGGCCATAATTTCCTCTCAAACCCATGACTAGTGTATATATCTTAGAGAAGAGGGGAAACTGAAGAAATATATCCAGACCGAGGGGCTGGAAAAGCATTTAACACAATAGTAATGACATATTTACTGCACAATGTCCCCAAAACTTGTACTTGACTTCATTGACCCCATTGAAATACTGACAACTGAAAATTTACTGTATCTTAAATTGAAAAGAAAGGCCAAATTTTATTTCTCATACCCAGAGTCAATATTTGAAGATACCAATGGAAAGCTGACACTTTGAGCTACATTTTACTGGTCGATGGAGTGCGAACTAGTAGTTTTCTAGGCCAAATATGAAGGCAAATCTCCAGAACCTGCTGATTGATGCATGGATTTTCCCCATTGTTACAAGGGTGTGTGTAAGCTATGCAGAGCAGATGCGCGTAACTTGTTCACATGTTTCGTGATAGCTGTAATGAATTTAATGCCCTAAAATAGAGTGTCCTATTCATATACCTTAATTTTGTTCAGATACAGTATAACTTCCATCCATAATATCTTCAGCAATATTCCACATAGACGCTAAATATCAATTATGTCCATAGGACATCAGGTTCCAGTGAGTGAGTGTGTGTCCTACAGAAGTAGGGTTACAAAGACCGATGGTCCCACGGGTAACGGGTTATAGAGAGCGATCGAGTGGTTCCGACTGACAGTAGGTTTTTTCAGAGACTGGTTGTCCGTAGGACAGACAAGCAAGGTTTCAGAGATGGGCGTCCGTAGGACGCCTATCTCTGAAACCTGCTGTCCTACACCAGAACAATTTTTTTCTAGGTGACCTCAGTTTCTTTTTTTACACGGTCTTTCGGTTGCAGCAATATCTAACAAAAGGTGACGGGCTATTTTTAGCGGGATACGTTGGGCATACTGGTGATGTTTGTACGAAACCCCCGGGTGCCGAAATACCCGGTGCCGAAATTATTCTCTCCCTCATAACCTGCCGAAGAACCCGGCATTCGGGCAGATGAAAGGGAAGTGGACAATAACGTGCTGTTGATGGGTAGTATCACGTGTTTTTACACGCATTTTCGTGATTTTTTAGGACAATTCTGCAATGAAACTCATTAAAAAATCATGCTTTTGGACATTTAGGAACAATCATGTATTTAAATAGTAGACGTTAGATATGATCCTTGTAATGCCTAAAGCAACCCACATAGACCCCATAAAGAATTCCCGCGTTCTTTTACCAAGGTAGCCGAATTCGGAAACATGTATACTTACATGCATTGGATTACATATGGATCTCCATTGTAAAGGGTCCCCTTATTTTGCTGAGAAAGCTATTAGGCCCGCATTAGGCCGGTTGCAACACTGGTTTAGGGTTGTGGTTAGGGCCTAGGGTTAAGAATTAGGGGTTGGGTTTGTTATTAGGGTCCGCTGCGTACAAACATTGGATTAGACCTATGTGATTTTCTACTTGACAATAGGGGGTTATGTGATTTTATTTTTTTTTCTGATGCCATGTTACATTTTATTAGAGGCCTTTTTCAGTAAACCATGCACCTATCTGCATATCATGCGTAGGCCTAATTCATATGATGTACCTAATTGTGTGTGTTGATGGTGTAGGAGTGTCTATGCATAGGGCTTATGTAAACTTTACAATTAAGGTGGTTCTGCATTTTCAAACACATTTTCAATTCTCCGGTCCCCTTCCTTGTAAATAATGAACGGGGCCCTAATATTATTATTTAAAGCTAATCTTAGCCTGTCGTACGAACTGAAATCCACTGAACACCTATTTCTTGTCATCCTGTGTCCGTACAGCCCAATTGACAAAATAACTTAGTTACATCCAACAACCGCCACTGTATAAGGATCTTCTCTGTGCCGAACTATGGGATGACCCATTGTTTCGCAGTAACCGTGGCCGTTCGGCCAGGGTAATGAAGTAGCCCGCATTTTCGGCATGAATAATTGGGCCGAAACACCGGCCGTTCGGCAGATACAAAACAACCCCCTGCCGTACGGCAAGGTCCTCTGCCGAAAGACCGGGCGATTCGGCATAACCCGGTATGTCGGCGCAGCAGTTGATGAAGCTTTGTCCTAAAATAATTTGGGTGACCAATTTGTGCTCTCCAACTCATGTAGAAATTACATCTTTTCAGCATAGTTACATCTAAAACCGTGTGAAATGGCAAACCAGTAACTATTTTAGACACAGTGCTAGTCATTGTTGTCATCTGCTTGCTGCCTTTGTGCCTTACTCTACTTTGACTCCGACTCACAACTTATTAAATCAGCCTGCAAAATTCTGCACCAAGTTCACCATATGCTAGGCCAACTCCACCTTTTGGACATCACAGCTCTTCATATGCAATTTTATTTTCCAAATACTCCAGTAGCGAGATTTGCTTATTATTCTAATCACACTGCCTGTTTCCAAGTTCTACTTCTGTCAGGTGATGTTCATCTCAACCCTGGCCCAGACCCTGTACTCTACTCTGGTCCACTATCCCAAGATGACTCGAGTGCTCTGCCCACTCCCAGCTATTCAATGGCCTGTTTGTTAATACCGCAGTGTTAAAAATAAACTGTTGGACTTGCAACTTACGTATATACCAGGATTTCCAAATATCGGTATTACCGAAACCTGGCTCGGTTCTCATTTCCCAAGTTCTTCTATACTAAATGAGTTTACCATCTTCAGAAATGACGAAATACAAATGTAGGTGGTGTTTTGCTTGCTATTTCCCCTCTTTTAACCCAATTGAACTAACCCGCACCATAGTTTCGCCACGCACAGCATCCAATCTGTTTGGGGCTCAGTCACCATAATAATAAACGCTGGCTTTGTGGTGTTTATTACCGACCCAAACCAAAGATATGAGCCCGCGCCCTGTTTGGAATAACACTAATAAATTTACACCCCGAAGAAGATATGCTGGCACCCTTCTTCTTGGTGATTTTAATGTAACTTTGGACCCAATGTGACTCCTAGCACTTTTCATCATAAGCTTATTGCCCATCTCTGACATCTTTGGTTTGGGGGCCAATTTTCACTGACTGCACACGGTACACCAGAAAATGGTGAACACCATCGCTTACTGGATCATGTGTACTCTTCAATGCCGAACCAATTCATGAATTCTTAAGTTACAGAAAACTAGCGCACTTCTGATCACCAGATGAACTTTAAATTCAGGGGTAAATCCCAGAGACTGTCAAACATTCGCCGTACTTTTTATCAATATGCTCGTCCGATGTTGATATTAAATGATCGTATTTTCCATACTGACTGGAACAATGTTTTTCATGATGACTGGCCCATATCAGGTCTGGACTCCTTTCCGAAAGATTTTTCTCATATGCCAAGCAGTGGTATTCCTAAGTAACTAAAAACGTCAGATTTAAACCATTGTTTTCCAGAGAATGAAAATGATAGCCACAGAAACAAAAAGCATATCATAAAGCTTAGCATACAAATAGTGCGTTATCCTGATTGGGATAAATATCGTACTTTAAACACCATTCAATTATGCACAAAAACGTGCTTATAAACTCCCACTGGGAAAACAAATTTGCCAAAAAATGACAATCTTAAACTTTTCTGGCTTTTGTACTATCCAACTTGCTGAACCCGATTCAAAATCTTTTGTCATTAATGGCACCCAAACATCCAACCCTTCTAAATTGCTATGCTTTAATGATTTGGTTTTCTAGGCTATTTCACTAATTCTGTCAGTCAGGGAAGTTACAAATCGCAGAGCTTGCCGTTCACCATTAGTCCCACCTTATTATAACATGAGATGGTTCTGGAAAACTTAAGAAGCTTTCCCCTGATAAATCAGTCGGCCCGGATGAAATTTCCTTGCCGCATGCTAAATTTGTGGTGCTAGTTCCATCAGCCTTCCTTGCACGTATTTTTAAACATATCTTTATCCTCTGGCAATCTACCGCTGAGATGGAAGACTGCAATGTTGTTCCCGTCTACAAAAGGTAATCGTTGTGATCTTAAAATTATCGGCCATTGCACTTACATCAATTGTTGGCAAAATGTTTGGAGAGCATTGTTTCTGACCACATCCTCAATCATCCTTATAGCTAATGATCTTTTATTCTGACCAGCATGGTTTCTCATCCTGGGAAATCTTGTGGCCGTCAGCCCTCAGTGAACGCTCTATGTGAATGGAATAAATTCTGATCGCCGTATTTCACCAACTCCGCGTGTTGACCTAGTCTCTGTAGACTATAGCCACGCCTATATCAATCAACTATATAAAATCCAAAAAGGGCTTTACGTATATAAGTATGGTGGTTTTAAATGTATTACTAACCCTTTGCTTGGATCAAATATAATGTATTAATGTTAAAGATATGTATAATTTGGAACTTGCCACCTTTACGTACAAATATGAAAATCACATTTTGCCAGCATAATTTGATGAGATCTTTGTGAACACTCAAATATCACATATGAATACCAGACATAGAAAAGAATTCCGACTTCCTCGTTTAAGAAAGTATTTTCTGAAAAATCTATTAAATTTGCAGGCACTAAGTTATGGAATGGTATAAATACAACATAAAATCTTCCGTGTCAGTAAAGCAATTCCGACAGGCATACAAAACCTTTCTCATGCAAATTATACATAATTGTTATCAGTGTTCATTCAATTTTCATTCTTTAATAGCATTTAATTTCTGTATTGAATTATTTTCTTTTGTAATAGATTATGTAATCAAGCTGTATTTTTGGTTCCTTGTCACTTTGAAATTGCTGGATGTGACCGCTTGTTGATTGTCCGCTCCGAAATTATCCATCCGACTCTCACCATGCTGACCTGTCCAACTGCAATCAATTTGGCAAACTGGGGTTACAGATTGACAGCTATACGCCTTACCTGTATCTCCTTCCCTCTCTGTATATTTATCATCTGTTAGTATTTTAATATATGTATAGTGAGTGAGAAAGATTAATAAATACTGAACTGAACTAACTGAACTGACTTTGATTCCATTTCCATCAGTTCCTTTTGGCGAAGTTGCACCGTACTTATGGCATCAGGGGCCACTTATTAAATTGGATTTCGGCATTTTAATTTTAAACCGCAGGCAAGGGTTGTTTTTTCGTGCCAAATTCCTGATTTTGTTGCTGTTCTCAGGTGTGCCTCAGGCTCATCTTGGGGCCCTTCTTTTCAAAATTGATGTCAATGATCTGCATCTTCCATTTGAATCTAAAATTTTCCAGTATGCAGATGACACGTTCCTTTTCCATCCAAACACCAAAAATTATGAAGATTCAATGTTCAAATTCTCCAAAATGACCTTGCCAAAGGGGCCTTTTTTTTGTTTTTTTTTTTTGAACTTGGTGGTCCGAAACAATGCACTCCAACTTAATCCACAGACTGCCAAGTTATTTGTATTGTCGCCGTCAAACAAGCCTATCCCTGTATATTTTGTTTCTAACACAAAACTTTCTACAGTTTCCAGTTTACGTCTCCTTGGTGTTCAGATATCATTGATTGTCATGGAATGAACAAGTGCCAGTGTTACTAAGAAGTGCAATCAAATGTTGGGCTTCCTCAGAACAGGTAGTTGGCAACCAAAACAAAAGATATTCGTCTCAAGCTTTATTGTTTCTCTTATTTGCCCATTATTGATTTGCTCGCCAGTTTGGTAGTACATCGTAAAAAATCCTATAAATAATTTGGAAACCCACCAAAGGAGGGCTACCAGATTTTATCTTGGTCAGAGAAGGGGTGATCAATCATTGAAGGGCGTCTGAAACAATTATCTCAATGAAACTAGCCAACAGCGGAAATACCTCTCTTACCTGTTTTGCCGCCGCAACTTGTCTTTTAAATACTAGTTCATTCAATTCTTGCAAATGGTCTGTAAACTCCCGTTCATCCAGTTAATGCTTTTTAATGATCATATAATTCCAAAATTTAAAAACACAAAAACACAAACAGACAAAAAATACAAAATTTCCCCCGTATGTGGGCTGAGCTTCCTGAGCCGTCAGAGGATGATTTCATTGTTTATAGCACGTAGACAATTTTTAAAAAACGTCTGCTGAAAAAAATTCGACTGAAAAATAAGCTTTGAAGAGCAAGAGCTGGAGCTGGACTCCTAAGTAAATTTTATTTTCTAAAATGTCATTTTTTATAAATTTGTTGTCTGCCATCTGCCATATTCCTTGCATTTTCCCAACGTCTGCTTTTGTGAGGAGTGGGTGTTTAGTTTTAGGGTTATTAAGTTAGTGTGGTGGGTGTTGGGGGTTGTGGCATCTGTTTGTGTTTTGGTGGGTTGTGGTTTGGTTTGTGGTTAATGGGTTATTGGACATGTTGGGTTTTCTTGTTCAATGAAATATGGATGTTGATTTCTTGTTTTTAAATGAAATTGAGTGCATTTCAAAGATTTGTATTTTATCCCAATGTGTTGTGCTTGCTCGTGAGTCGGAGGAAATCACATCCTTTTGGAAGACAGTGGTTTTCTTGCTCCTGATTTCCTCCTGACTAGCTCACTGAGGCAATTTTAATTTTAATTTTTTTTTCTTTTTCTTGATTAGTCGTATATTGTAAATTTTGAGTTATTCGCCGAATAGTAAATAAAAAAAAAAAAAATAAAAAAAAATGAAAGCAGTTTGTACTGATGTATGGGTTTGAATTTTTTTGCAGTTTTGCAAGAGTTAGCATTTTTGACACCATGTCGGACTTCCCTTGCCATAAACTATGCCCGCTGTAGGCGGGCCGATTCAGGGGATGTCGAACATCGCGTTTGATTTAGATTTGTGGGTTTTTGTGAAAAAAGCAACAAGTCGTCCTTTGAAATGACTTCGTTTTAGGCCCCACATGAGTTCTGATTCTTTCAAGGTCACGCTGCGGCTTTTCATGAATATTAATGAAATTCAATCTGGGCTACTTATGACCCAAAGTCCGGGGGGGGGGTTTTAAGTTATTATTAATTAATGCCTCTAAGGTATTATCTAAGCAAATAAATCCCAGATTTAATACTTTAAATTTTTAATTAGTAAAAATCTTGATTTTTACTTTCGTAGGCCCAAGGGGGGGTTCCTAGGGACCAACCTAAATCTAAGAAGCCGTGACGGATTTAATTTTTTTTTAATTTAAAATCAGTTTATTTAAAAAAATAGGATTAAGAAAAAATTCCTTGACAAATTGATTTGCGTACTGAGACATCGCAAAAAAAATCAAAGTTGGGTACTAATGGACCCCCCGGGGAACTACAGGTTTTACTAAACTTGATTGTCAGGAACAAAGCGGTTGGTTGTCAAAAAAGGTTCATAAAAGATGATGAGACGTTTACTTACAGCAAAAGCTTTACTAAGTTATATGGTGGCAGTTCTGAAAAAACATAACCTTGATTCGTTTGTTTGTTAATTTGTTTCGTTTGTTTATACCCTGAAGCCTAGCTACCGCTAAGTATCCCTCCCCCGGTTAATGTCTTCATAAAATGCTTCTTGTCGGTATAGATATTATCTTAAGGCAGTTTGAGGTTGTGTAGTGCAAGAAGTTGTTTTGAACTTAACAAAATTCAACAAAATTTTTTTTTTGTGTTAGCATAGTTCTAAATTGTCACAGAATGTGTCAAAAGTCTAGAAACCTAAAAAAGGGAACAAGTTTCAAAATTTCAGTTTCACATTGGTTTCTGTTGCAATTATTTTGAGGTCAGCATTATTTTAGTTAATTTCTAGCACTATGTGCACTGCCAATTGACATATATTTGAATTACCTGGGTGAAAGGACATGTACTGATGACACAGGATTTAACATATGATTCCATTTTGTGGGCATTTGCTCCTATTGACATTTGATTTACCTGTTGTGATTTTTAACTTTTTCAAGTAGATATTTGGTCTGTCATTTGGCTATTGTTTTTGGACATTTGAAGTCCTTCTGACATTTGAATTCCGCTTCGACATTATTGAATTACCAAAAATTAACAATGCTCTGATACCTGGACATTTGGGACATGGAAAATCTATATTATATGGACTCGTGCATGTTCGTTTTCGGGCACGTATACCGTCCTTTCGGATTGGCCCCGATGTGGCAGATTGGTGTTCAGTGTTCTGAACTTCCCCTATAAACAATTTATTGGTGCTTTGGTTGAATAAAGGTAATTACAACATAAGGTCAGTTACGTCTGAATCATCCATTCATCAACGAGTAGGACCGCGTGCTACATTATGCAGACTCGCATGCCCCCGTTGGCTCACCCCACCGGCACCACTGACCGCATGATCTTTACCAGCCTTGCCAAAAACGCGGACAAATATGTGCACGCCATGTGGGTAATGACAACTGGTTCCCATCGTATGGTGGTTCTATCCCATTGGATATGGTATTTGTATACATTATTGGCCCAAAAACGTATTTTTTTTTTTTTTTTTTTTTAAACAGGGTTCACATCTATGTTCGCTCTGGCGTGCCATATTTGTCCGCGATTTTTGTAACGATCATTACGGTCACGTATCACAGATAGTGCGCCCACCGGGGCCATTGACAGTATAGCGTATAGCGAATACCGTATAACGTATACTTCTATGTTGAACACAGACTAAGGTACCGGCTTCTGAAAGGTGTGTTCATTTCGACCCCCCCCAATTGATCAGTTTTGTACCTATTGACATCACAGAGAGATTAGTGAAACAACGTTGAATCACCAGCTTAGAGTTTTAAAAGCTTCTCTAGAACGTATGGACAACAGAGCAATGGAAAACCTTGCCTGAAATTGATTTGATGGCAAACTTGTACTTAGTTTCAAGAATCTGTACTTGATTGGTTCCAAGAAGTAAACTTCAACATCTTTGAAGAAATTCCAAATGTTGAAACGTGTTTTCCAAAAGATATCACCAGCAACGGTAGGGACGCATACATGTGAAACGAGCCAGAGGTAAGTGATAATTCGTGCAACGGCCGAAGGAGAACCCTATATGTTATGCAAGAAGGATATTTCATATCAACTTTAAGGCAATGTACTGTGTCTCCGCATAAAAATTATTTCATTAAAGGCTGACTCAGAGATGTTGAGATATTTTTTTGTGTATAATTAAAAATCGTAGGTAGAACTAAACTCGTCACTTTAAAATGCTTTCAATTCCAAAATTGTAGATGAATCGGATTTTTTCATTTTGATGCAGTAAACATTTTTGCAATAACAGTGCCCAGGATATGTGTATAAACACAATTCCGGATCCGGATTTTTAAAAAGATGTACTTTTTCTATATGAAAAGCTTCGATTTGAGCTTAGCTATTTCATTCACACAGTGATTGATTATAGGAGTGCTTACATGTAACAACAACCACGATTTGTTTGAAAATTGAGGGCAACTCTCATCGGGAAATCTCTGAGTCAAGCCTTCAAGGTATAACATGGATGCTATGGTTACTCGATTCGTCGCGCTGATATAGGAGCTGAGAAAAAGTTTTGGGTCATAATCATTAGGTGAATAGGAAGAGGCCATTTTAAACGATCCAGACGTCTGCTTGCTGCCTAACAATGAAAATAGTTTATCCAACGTGCTTTAACTATTAAGAACCATGAACCATTATAGTGGTCATTGAGACTATTGTAATTGTAGGCCTATTATTTCGTATTAGTTTTGTAACATTATAAAGTATGATGACGCCCCATATCACCTGTGTGGACAGCGACAAAACCATTGTTACCACATTCAGCATTCCAAAGCGCACCTGTCTTTATAAGTAGGCCTATTATTTCACAGTTTAACAAAGGTACTTTTTTACCCTGTGAGACCATCTGTGTTTTGACCACTGCACTGCCCACTGACAGGATTGATGCAAACTATGTGCACCCCTCACAAACAGATCTCACCCATAACAATACAGGTTGTCCGTATATCGCATTCGCGAATCCGAGTATAGAATACCCCTTTAACACAAACAAATGAAGCTTTGTGCACAAACGATTTGAATTTTATATAATAATGTTTTCAGAAGTTCATCGAGGAAAACTATAATTAGCGACCTGTCAGAAATAAGCCCTTTGTGTCTTTGGGGTGTTGCGCAATTCGCTCCATTTTTTCGCTGAGGAGTGTTATGTTAATTAGCATCTTCAATGCTCCTTTTGTCCCAATCATCGTTCACCTTTTCAAGCCTCGGCATCATTGCATCATTGCATGTTTGTTTGTGTATGGGCATCGCGTCTCCCGGTCACAACACATCAGTGCTTCAAGTGTGCAGGATGGTTTTCTCCTTTCTAAATGAATCGTTAAATTAGTTTCCCCCCATCCCTCCGTCCAATTTTTCAGTTTGGTGTTAAGCATTCTGAAATTTTCTTTTAAAGTTGCATTTTTTCCAATTTATGTGTTTCTTAATGTGCTTGAGTGTTGTATCATGGTAGTTCTTTAAGAAAGCTGCTACGACTTAGTTGCATTGTTTCTCCCAGTAATATTAAGTGTTAAATATAACACTTACTCATCCATGCCATCTTTTGAGGTTGAATATGCTTTGTTTATTATGATTTTTATTTTTGACCCATTTCCCTTCCCTCACGATTTGGTGGCAAAGTAGTAGTAGCGGAAAAGTAAGCATTTTGGCAACAAAATTTACAACAAATTGTGTTCATTTTACTATTTCTTGGAATCGATTAAGGGTTCTAATAAATTGTAATGTAGGTTATTTACATGATATTTAGGCCAATATTATGCGAACATGAGGGTCATTCCCTTCAACTCTAAATTGGCAATGTATTGCATGATCGGACTAATTGCTCGAATATTGTTAGGCAACAAATATTGTGTCTATAAAGTAATTGTTATACATTCTCTTTCATATCAGACATGTTAATTGCAGGCTTCAACACTGTTTCTTTTTCTTGCCATCTTTCCTTGTAACTACCTATTACGGCATACTTTCATCGCCTCCTATTGGATTTTTTCAGCTGAATTTCAGGCAATTCCCTAGGTTTGCTGGCATTTTTTAAACAAGGGAACATTTTGTCTTCAATTTTTTAAGTTTCTAAGCATTATTATACAAGTATCTCTCATATAACTACATGTTACTACATGGCTTGACTTTAATTATCATCTTTTTCTGCGATACTGATAAAAGTGGGTGACCGCCTATTACACCAACCGCTGTTAATTATGAATTGGTAATCTGATAAAAGTTAATAAATTACTATTTTTCTCTTTATACTTTTTTTATAAAAAACTTAATTTAAACAAAAAGAAATCAGAACCAAACACACTACGTGGAATTGTGCAAAGGAATCATAAAATAGGCAGTTTATTAGTTTGCAATATGTTCACTGGTATGATTTGGAGGGGATGCATTGATATCAATTGAAGAAATAGTCTCATGATCGTAGAATAGACATGAAAACATTTCTATAGATCTGATCCTCTCCCCCTTCTACATCTCAACTCTCCTCCGTTGACATTTCCTCCTCCCCTCTCTTTCCACTTCTAACCTTTCCTCATCTCCCATCTCTACATATCTCCCCTTCTTTTTTTTACATCACCATCTCTCCCCTTCTACGTCCCCACTTCTCCACTTCTGCTACATCTCTCCTTCTCTCCTTCTATACCGTCCCCTCTTCCTTTCTCTTCTGTCTCCCTCTCCTCTCTTCTTCTTTATCTACTTCCTCTACTCCCTTTCTTCATGCCTACTCTCATCGATTCTACGTCCCCCTCCTCCTCTTTGCACATCCACCCCCTTCCACATCGCCCCTCTCCCACCTTCTAATTACTCCTCTCTTTTTAGCTCAATTTCCCGGTAGAATTCCAATTTCTCTTGGCAGTATCATTTGGCGATGCAAGTAAAAATACCCTTTAAACACAATTGTGCAAAAATGCATCTGAAATTTATATAATAACAAACTTGATTGTGTTTTTCGTTGATTAAAAGGGATGGTTCCAGAATTTTGGAATGTCCCAAAACAAAATTACATGATGATATAATCTCATAGTAGGGTTCAAATTAAAGTCCCATTCTAGAAGCTTGAGGAAGAAGGTTGAAGGTTCCTTTCTTGTACTTTCAGAGTGCTGAACAGAATTTTTGTGTCCAACATCTGGGAAATGTGGGGAACTCTCGCTAGAGGCGTTTTTCAAAATGGCCCCAAATTCCAGAAATGGCATATTCAATCTAAAAACATCTAAGATTAATATGACTCACAAAATGTTGGGGGTATTTCTTAATGCTAATATTTGTGTAATGCTATTCCAACATTAGAATTTATGATAAGTCCTTAGAGGGCGCTGTTTTTCAAAATGCTGCCTCAAATTCCAATAAAATTGCCTCTTTGGGGCAGTTATCAATTAATTTCTTGAATACACAGTATCAATCAAGTGAAGATGTTGAAGTATTTGATTACATTTTCAGGATGCTGAACACGATTAGTTTTGCCAGCGCACATATGTTGGGGGGAAAAAAAAAAAAAAACATTGCGCTTTGCCGATTCGAACCGGGACCTCGTATTACATGCACGAACGCTCTAACCAACTGAGCTATCAAGCATGGTTGTAAAAGAGTGATATATATCATCTATAGGTGTTAGGTTCGAAATCTCCAGGGAAAGATTAATAAATATATACATCCTTGTCTACCTGGAGAACTAAGTATATAGTTTTAAAATTTCAAAACAAATATAAATCGATGTAAATATACATTCTGATGCTATCCGCTAGGAAAGCGAAGGACACCTTCGAACCTAACACCTAGGATGATATCTATCGCTCTCTACCAATCCTTGCTTGAAAGCTCATTGGTTCGAGGTCGTGCATGTAATACGAAGGTCCCCTGTTCGAATCCGGCCAAGCGCAGATGGGTTTTTTTTTTTCAACACTATGTGCGCTGGCAATCTCCAGTGAAAGATTAAATAAATAATAACAGCCTTGTCCTACCTGGAGAACTAAGTAGTTTAAAATTCAAACAAATATCACGTAATATTGTTAAATAGACATTCTGATGCTATCCGCTAGGAAACTGAGACACCTTTCGAACCAACACCTATAGATGATATCTATCGCTCTTCTATCTACCAACCCTGCTTGATAGCTTCAGTTGGTTATAGGCGTCGTGCATGTTATACGATACGAAGGTCTCCGGTTTCGAATCCGCGCCAAGCGCACATGGGTTTTTTTTTTTCAACACGATGTGCGCTGCCATCTCCATGGACAGATATAAATATTAGCAGCCTTCTACCTAGGAGAACTAAGTAGTTTAAAATTCAAACCAATATAATCGTATATGTTAAATCTAACACGTTCTGATGCTAAAAAAGCCGCGAGGAAAGCGAAGGACACCTTCGAACCTAACACCTATTAGTGTATCTATCGCTCTTCTCCCAACCCTGCTTGTAGCTCAGTTGGTTAGACTCGTGCATGTAATACGAAGGTCGCCGGTCGAATCCGGCCAAGCGCACATGGGTTTTTTTTCACACTATGTGCGCTGGCAATCTCCAGGGAAAGATTAATAAATATAACATCCTTGTCTACCTGGAGAACTATAGTAGTTTTAAATGTCCAAATTATTTTGGTTCCCCTCTGAGAATGTGGGGAACTCGCGCTAGAGGGGGCGTTTTTCAAAATGTCCAATTCCAGAAAACTGTATATTTTAAAGCTAGAAACGGGTATCTGAGAATCCAAATGAAATCATTTTTGGGGTACTTTTCTGAATACTCTCTATTCTATCATATATTTAAATAATAGGATTATTATCGGTACCTTTAGAGGGCGCGTTTTCAAATTGGCTGCCAACATTCCATGTAACATTGCATATTAACGTCTAAAACAGCCATCTAAGAGTCCAAATGAAATCCAATTTTGGTGTTTGTTAATGCTAGTTATTGTGTTATGCTATTCCAAATATTATCCAAAGATAAGTACCGCTAGAGGACGCTTTTCAAAATGGCTGCTAAAATTCCATATAAGAGCCTTTTGGGGGCGTTTTTCATTATTAATAATCCAAATTAATCAAGTGACGATTTTAGATGTTTTTTTTAATATGTTTAAAGGATACTGACAAGAATTTTTAGGTCAACATTTGGCAAATGTGGATAACTCTCAAATGGCCTGAAAAATTCCAGAAATGACATATTAAGGGTGTGTCTACGTTTTTTTTTAACCCAATTTTTTACCCAGCTGACCAATAGCAACCTTTATGCCATAATTCAATTGCAACCCTAATTTAAAATTCCGGCTCCATGGTTTTTCACAGCTCTTTGGATTTGCTGATAAATGTGCAGTTGATACGACCCTTTCGTTTTTGAGTCGTAATCGAAAAATAATAAAAATTGCAAACAACTATTAATTTGGGCCTCAAAAACTATTACATTTTTAGTGCATTTTTGGTGGTCAACATAGGGGATGATCTATATGGTTAAATTATATTTTTTTTAATCTCGTCTTAAATATCACTGGATGAGGATAAATAAAGAAATACATAAGGAATCGCTGCCGAGCTGTAAATGTCCGAGTTGGGTTTGATTGCATAATGAATTTTTTAATGTTTTAATAAATTATTTTTGAAAAGGCAATGTAATTGTGATCAGAATTATTTTGCTTATAAATCACATGGTGAGCACTTTTTACATACAAATGTATCCAAAAATGCATCGAACGTGTGAGACTTGCTTGTTAAATCGAGCATTTAAAATATTAACGAATTAATGAATTTTGGTTGGCCCATTTTGAAAACACCCTCTATCGAGATTTCCCACATTTCTCAGAGGTTGGACCAAAACAATCTTGCATCCTTGAATATATAAACAAATACTTTCAAATCTGACTTTGATATGCTTGTATTGATAATTAATAATAATTGCGTATCATTTTTTCCTATTAGATAGATTGTTTTTAGCTTTACTATGTAATTTCGGGAATTTGTGTGACGCATTTAAGAGTATCTACATTTCCAGAGGTTGGACCTAAAAAATCTTGTTCAGTATCTTTAAAATATAAAAACATTATTTATAAAAACTCTTCACTTTGATTTATATTTGATTTGAGAATAATTGAAAACAGCCCCCCAAAAAGCATATAGGGAATTTTTGCAGCCATTTTGAAAAAAGCGCACTCTAGGGGCACTTGGGGGCCACTAGAGTGACACGACTTGGAGCGGCTGGAGGGCCCCCTTACCAGGTCCCCGCCGCCCATGAATTACAGGATCGGTTACTCTAATGATCTAACAACGTGAGGAAACCCACAGCTGGGATGGCCAAGAAGGGGCCACCAATAGGACCAGAATGAGAACTGAGCCACTTCGTGAGACTCGACAGGGGTCCCTGCGGGCTCGGGGTTGTGAGAGAATGACCTGCTGTGCTTCCCTGCATGTCGTAAGGCACGACTAAAGGGGACCCCTGCGATGTTCGGAGAATAGGCACCGCTTTGTAGTGTTTAAGGAACTTGTATTATGTATTTAAGATGTATATTAATGTGTAAGGATTTCCACTGATATACATTAAGATGTATTTTAAAGTGTTAAAATTATAATGTGTTATCAGATCAGTTTGGGTATAATTAACCTTAGTGATTTACTAAGTTAACATTTATCAAAATATCCCATTTTATCAAATATACCATTTATCAAATATACCTGTACATATATAACACCACAATTTAATCTGTATTTGCTTAATGTTTCAATATGTATTATTTATTTGTCTTTAAAGGGGATCTCGGTTTGCGTGTTATGATGTGATTGTGATTATAGTATTTGTAGTTGAAATTTATACTTGATACATGGTGGGTTGATGAAGTTGTTCATCATGTAGTGATGTGTATAATTCTAATTAGGAATTATATGAGGAAGTCTGTTTTTTGTTAGATGCATGTTTGTCTAATTATTTGTTGCAAACTGGGTTACCGTTTTATACATGGATGGGTGATTGATCGTAGTTCATCAGTTTTTGATGTGTCTATTTATTATTGTTGTAATTTGAAATGAATGAATTTTAAGTTTTTAGTTTAAATTTGCTTCGTTTTTCGTGTTGTGATGTGAAAGTTTTTATCTTAATGTGGAAGGTGTTCCCCACGTATCGACGATCGACTCTCTTAAAATTTTGCGGCAGCCGATTTGGAGGAGCCGCCACTCCACCGAGTGCTATGATCCACACCTATGATCCATGGGGACTGGTGAGGCCTCAGCTGATTTTCCAGCCCTGATACCACCCGAGGGGAGAACTTCTTTGCAAGGGCTGTAGCTCCTGACCACTCCTCCTGATGTATGTTACCAACATTGTTTGGCAATGGGGAGGGGTTCCACCGACGTAAGGCTAGAAAGATAGCCCAAAGATCAATGTAAGCGTTTACGTGGTGGCGTGACTGTGCGGCAGACCAGCGGCCTGAGACCTGCAAAGATGAGGAGTTAGTCCCCCCCGACGTCGACGCATCCGTCTTCAGGTGATTGAGGGCACCGGTGACTGATTGGACTCCTTGGCTCAAATTTAGTTGGATGCGTCCTACATTGACGGTCTGAGAATATATCTATGGAGACAGGGATCCGTAGAGGTAGAGAATGGTGCTATCACGGCTGGAAGCGTTTCATCTGTCGTTTGCAATACGAGACGACACCAATCAGGCTGACCAGCAGACCAAGGAGACGACCTGTGTTCGGGCCGACACCGACGGACTGCCCAGGATTAACCTTTCATTCCTCTATGCTTGGGTCTCATAAGAACGACACACAATCTAGGCTGGCTTTACCTTGAAATGAAATCATTCAAAATTTTCGGCAGTCGCACTGACTGTTGACCACAACACCAAGTTCATCGTCTTCATTGGCCCCCACATGCCCTTTGACCACAATTATGATTCACACAACATGACCTCTCATCACAAAGTATGAACCTTGGGTGTCAAACTATTTTCACAAATATTTAAAAAACTAAAAAATTTCAAAAAACTGTAACTAAAATGACAGATACCCCTTTAATCCACTCACACAACCTTTGACCTGAGCTGTGTACCCTCATATGGACTTGGGTCAGGGCTTTGTACTGGCAATATGGTGATCATATCGTAGCAGATGATGTGTGGCGGGAAAAACTATGGATTAGATCTTTTAATCAAGTTTGGCTGCCAAGGTCCATACGTTTGGGTAGGAGATATTAAAAAACAGTCAACAAATCCACAAAAATGGAACAAAAACACACACACACAAACACCCACACACACACAAAAACACACACGCAAACAAACAAACACACAAAAACACACACACACACACACCACACACACACACACTTGACACACAGAAGGAATCTGCTGTAGCAATATCCCCCTGATTTTAGCCAGGGGTGTGCCAAAGTAATTATGACACAAGATTGCTAGTTAATGGGTGACCTATATGGCGCAATGTCACTCTTTTATTAATTTTAAAAAAAAATGAATTATGACAATCTTATATCGTAGTTACAGTGAATGCCAATGATATCGCCCAATTTCTTTCCCTGTCACTTGGATGGCGAAAAACCTGTATAAATTTTAAGGTTGCATATTTTATTACTTACAGCTTTGGAAGGATTGCTGAAAGCAAAATGACACTTGGTGAGACGATTTCTGGACTCGTGATAATAAGTTACAGACTTGTCTAAAGGAAAGAGTCCAGATGTAAGAATTATTTATGTCGACAAGAGAGTTAAAAGCAAACAACGATTAACACTAAACTAGCAATAAAGATTAATGGTTTTTATTTGTGTTTCAGTTATAATTAAATTAATATATTCTACAGAGAGGTTTACATGTCCAACATCTAGGAACCAAAAGTGGGCCTTTCAATATCCAAATTTTAGATAACACATCAGCAATCAATTAAAAATATATTAAAAAGAAAACAAACAAAATGGCTTCATGTCTAAATAGGAAAAGTCGCCAGTCAAATTTATCATAATTTAATCATACAATGAAACTTGGCGACAGTGCATTAAAGGCAAGAGACCTGCTGGGTTATGCACTGAAAAGCACCTCATTATTTGATTCTCATCGATACATAATGGGTGACCATATCCTAATCAGTGTGAAACTAAAAACTATTGAAATCAAAGTCTACCATCTAGAACGACTGAAGTAAAGTTATCGCCATGAGTATGCTGACAAAAAATTAGAGTAAGATATTTTAAAATACTAGGGGAAGTTAGTTTGAGATACCCCGACCGAATACTCAATGGAGCACCGATTAGCTCTTCATGCATATGGTAGGCCCACACAGCTGTTTGACCCATTGCACGTTGTCTCTGTAATTTTTGACAATAAAAGCCAGTGTTTAGCAATTTTGATATAAAGGTATGGACATTGCAAGAGCTATATTACCACCGCAAACAATCAGTAAAATCAATTGTGGGAATCCTGCATTACAGGCATACAAAGGTCATTTTATGTTACGGCCGCGTTTCATATCATATCAAATCATATTTGTCAGCATGAATTTAGTTAATTTACACAGATGTATTTATTAAGTGGAATAAAGTGCATCCAAAGCAGTTGTCAAAACAGTGTCGCCATTGATATTTTGTTTTATTGGAGTTTTGTCTAATTTAAATGGGACTTTGCTGGCCTAGGAAGAAATATATTCCACTTGAAACTTGTGTTATTCTGTGAAGTTTTAAATATGAAACAGCAAATAGAGACAAATTATGATTTTACTCATTTTTAGATAAAGAGAGAGAGATTGAGGACATGGTCAGCTTTTCTGTACTTCGCAATCGTATTGAAAAAGGACACCTGAAAGAAATCCTTCAAAGTGAAGCTTTTCCTAGCCCTTGAAAAGTGTCTTGTGATGAAGAAGGGAAGTCTTTCGATAACTCTTATTCTTATTAAAAAAATATGTCAAAAAACATATTAAGTATATATGAAACAGGTTTTGCCAAGTGATTTTGTTAAATTACCTTTGACACCTCTATGACCATGATTGCGCTTGAAATATTGTAACATGTTTAGAATGTTGTAAGGTCATTTTAGTCAATTTTAGGTGAGTTGGAGCATTTGAAAATGTGTCTTAATCTAGTTTTAATGACCCCTAATGACCTTCAGTGATCCGAAAAAATTTTTAAAAGTTTGTAATGTCACAAGGATCATTTCAGTCAAATTTAAGGGCTCAATCGGAGCGCTATGAATGAGACCTTGACCCCTTAACTTTGTCGACCGAAGGTTTCCGCCTTGCTAAAAATCCCTTTTCTGGTGCCAAATTATGAATGTAATGACAATTGACATTTTATGCTCCTGTTCATGCAAAACATCCAATGGGTTATATACAGGTGATCCCAAAGTGATGGATGGTGATGGCAACCACCATCCTTCAGGAGAGAGAGTACCAACATGCCTCTACGGTGCTAGTACGATTTTGGTGTCAGTGAAGAGCGCTTTTGTGCATATGATGTGTTGATTCATTAAAATGAAATTTCAAACCTCTATCAGTATTTTATACTTTCATCAACGTATGACGTCATAGTGATGCATATAAGGAAATATTTGTACTTGTTTTGATACCATTGGAAAGAAGAGAACTCTCAGCTATCCCGTGTGTCAATTTCTAAGGAATCGGCTAGTCAGCAGTAACCAAAAATCACAGGTGGTGGCAACCACCATCCTTCGAAAAGTTTTATATGTTTAGAAGTTGTGTCATAAGGATCAGTTCAAATTGTAGGTTCAATCAGAGAATGAGAACATTTGACCATGAACTTACTAATGAATAATGAAACATCAGTTACCAGCAGTTAGTAGCCTACATTGACTTGTATGGAATATTTTATCATTGGGGGGGGCAGCTGTACATAATGTCATCTCTTTATAAGATATTTTTGACTCAGGCCAGAAATGACCTCGAAAATGAATTTGATAAATTTGAAAATTTTTTGTAGAGGGTCTTTAACTACATCGACGCATGAGTCATGTCATCATGCTACAGAATCTGTAAGAGTAGCCATATTTAGTGAAAATCAGGCTGGTCTTGTAACTACAGAATACCTTGGGTTAAATTAATTTAGTACTTGTATGTAGGGGATGTCCAAACTACATTCACATCACGAGTCACGTGATCGTTACTATGTTAATCTGTTAGAAGTGTTGACCATAAAGAGAACTAGATCGGAAGACAACTGAGCAAGTCGAAGGTTAGAATTAAAGTTTTTAGGCAACGTGTTTTGAAATATGACTCTTTATCACCTGGAATGGTCTTGAAAGTATTTAACACATTTAGAATGTGATAGGGTTCATTACACCCCCGTAAATTTTAGCCGAGTTGGATCATTTGAGAAAATCGATATTGACCCTTCAACGAACTTCAATGAGTTCGAAAATATTTTAACATTGTGTAGAATGTCATCGATCATTTTATTTAGTCAAAATTCAGGTCAATCGGGCCGTTTTGACCTTAGACCGGATAATGTAAGACCCTCATGACCTCTTAAGACCTCAACTGACTGGTATGGAATTTTAATATGCATCTGTGCACGTAGCATAAAATATGCTAACCTTACTATTGAGATATGACTAAACATATGATAAGAGATGTGCATAGGCATCCGCTAATGCGCAGGCTTCGGATGTTCCTTACAGGCCAAAAAATCTAACCCTAAACATAACACAAACAAACTTCTTCGTAACAATTACAATGAAGAGCGCCCGCTCATTAAACTCTTAATGAATGGTGATACAGCTTGGGGAGATTTAGAAAATTCTGCAATGTGTGTTCATGATCAGTTCGAGAGAGCTCTGACCTCAGGTGTCAAAATTTAAGCCCAATGATAAAGGAAAAAATCCGTGATGGTCTCGGCTATTGGAAGCTGAAAACAGAATTCAAATCAGACTTTCCGTTTGTGGAAGTGTTGTGTTGTTTTTGTGTTAGTAAAGTTGCGCCATGAGGCAATCCCAGAAATTGGGGGTTCTCATCGTATATTATGCGCGATTATAATTGACTAGTGAGATGTACTATTGTGTCTGTGTCACCTGGTCAATTCTGAACACACTGTCTCATCTATGCAAGGTTACATGAACGTTTACTAAGCTGATCATTGCAAATATGCCTGGCTATTTTCCAGCAGTGGAACCAAGTTTGAATTGGGAAATGCAATGGGAGTATTGATTGCTGTCATAATTATATGCGCGGAACCGTGTTTTGGCTACGAAGGGTCAGTTGCGCGCTGTCAAGCATGTTTTGCATGAACACGTTTTAAATGTACACACAGGTTAAGGTTTCCGAATTATAAGTGTGGTCAAAAAAAAGTTCGCCAGATGGATCAGGTTACGGAAATACCCGTAAATTTCCTTTGCTCATCATATTGTCTTTCAAGTAAAAGGGGATTGGGGGGAGGGTGATCAAAAATCTGCCTAATCTTTCAGGCTAGGTAAAGCTTTAAATACCTATAAGTTAAGATATAAGAATTATACTCCATGGGATCAGAGAGATAAAGATGCTTGGAGAAGGACTTTGATACCATATCGGCGAAGTAACTGATTTCCGCACAGGTTATTATAAAAACTATATACTATACCTTAATCCACATAATAATAACTGCATTTGTAAAGCGCCTATTCCCAAGGTACAAGGCGCTGGAAAAGAGAAACAGAAGCAAATAGTTGGAGCGAACCCAAACAAACAGCACTATATTTGGGAGAGAGATGAGTTTTGAGAGTCTTGTGAAGAGTCCTATAGTAGAAGCATTCTTGATGGAGTAGTAGATACATTCCACAGCTGGCCCCCAACATAGAAAAAGCTCTATCACCCCACCAGCCTGCTTATGAGATTTCTGAACCACAAGACGTGTGCACTTGAGGAGGGCGGACGAATATGTGGATTTCCTGAGATGAACAGAGAGAGAGGTACCGGTGATAATTTCTCAATTTTTAGACCTGCACCCAGTGGTACGAAATTGAATGCGTTGGTAAACCGGTACTCAATGTAATTCATGAGTAGGGAGATGTATTTCAATCTCTCCGGGGTAATGTCAGGTGTAAAAGTTTTGCACGTTTTTTTGAAATGATAAAATGTCATCACAATTTTCTTTTCCTACATATCAGTGACCAGTAAATGTACATCATGCTGCCTTGACTCGAGCAAATAATAACAATGTTATATCCATTACATCCATTCGGTATGGCAGAGGATTAGTCCAGAGCCATCAATCATTCTCGCTTAAAAAGTTTGACCTTACAGTCCCTCTGCGCTAAAATTTTGATTCCAATACATGCATAGTGTATATGTTGGGGGGTATGAAAAGTGATGTTGATGAATAAGCCTCTTGCGAAAAATAAAAATCCAAGATTGCGTCCAAAAGGGCCGCGTTTTTACCTAAGGCATTTTTTGTATAACTTTTGATATCAACCTTCAAAAATAGTGCCGTTTACGTCATTTAAAAGCCAATAAAATTTTTCTACAATATTATAACAATTGAGGTATGTTAAAAAAATGCTAAGGTAGAAAATTCGTTTAAAATGTGTTTTTTAACATTTTTTGAAGAAAAAAGACTTTTATATTTACATTTTCTTTCACTATAGACGTTTTAAAACCGTTATACAATGCAATTCGATATTTTTCCTTTTTTTCCACAATTTGACCTGAGCATACGCAGATGGCATAAAAATATTAGGAGCATTCGATAATAACAAAAGCAAGTTATTCGTAACAAAGTACATAAGCAAGTATTTGAGATTTGAGCTTTTTAAGTGCACTCTATAAAACCTATACATTCGATATACCAAAAGCACGTTATTACGTAACAAAGTACATAAAGCAGTTATTCTTTGAGATTTAAGCTATTTAGTGCCTCTATAAAACCTATACAAGTAAGTCCTTGAAAAAAGGAGATTTTAAAATGAATTACAATTGTGCAGTGGTGGATGGATGGATGATGGATGATACAATTAATAACTGTTAATGCATTTGTGATTTTATAAATTATTTTTCTTAAGCTACTGCCTTTATTCACATACACATAAAAAGAACACATCAAAAATACATAAGGACATATAAAACTGCCATCCCAAAGATGTGTTTAGGTCTAGGAAAAATAAATTTGTAGCAATAACTCTGTGGAGAAATTTGAAATGAAAGTTCGTAGTTTGTGAGTCTATTGCGTGATCTTACATGGTAATGTAAAAGAGTCTGGAGGAGTGGTGGCGATAATATCAGAAAACTTGTTTTTAAGCAATTATTTTATTCTTACTCCCCAAAATACCGCAAACAATTGGTTAACACCAGAACAATCCAAGGTGTCACATGAACTGTATTAACTGCTGTATCTTTCCATCTCTAGGAATGCCAGATGAGTTTGAAATACTGGAACCAGTTTATATTGCTAGAAGATCTTCTGCACACGCTTTTTTAAAACATAAAAAAAATTCAAAAATTATCGGACATGATGTCTTGATGTACACATAATAGATCTATACCAGTGGTTTCCAGAAGGATGCCGTATTATCAATTTTAATAAAAGAATTACACGAATTGTCGCCCAGCATTTCAACATATATCTTTTATTAAAGGGTTCTTAATATGTTGTATAAAACTTAGTGTTCTGACAATTACCTTTAAATGTTTGGCAGATCATCGCCAAAAGCCTGAATTGAATTTATGACCAGCAATTTCCAATTAGCATCGTGGATTTATCATAAAACCGTTTTGCTCCAGACAAGTTTAATAACCTTGCAAAATGATCTGCAATCCTGCATACTTAAACCACCCTTTGAACAGGGTAGCACAGTCATTTTCCTTAATCTTATCTGAAACACGTAACCACAAAAAATGTACAAAGTACTATCAACCTCCTTAAAATGGCTCTGGAGGGTTTGGAAATACTAACAGGTAAACAAGTTTGAACCAAACAACAGCCAACTTAAGGGTAAGATTTCTCATCT
>JAMKCH010046431.1:0-102078 GCA_023653785.1 Ophioderma brevispina
GAAAAGCGCCTTCCATTAAGTAGGGAGTGTGACTGCTCTATACATTTGCCATAAACAATATAGGAAAACCTGAAAAAATTGGACCATTTTCCCCCATTTAAAAGATTGCAATTAAAAACATCTTTATTTACGGTGTTAAATAGCATATAGCGGCCATTTTGAAAAGCGCCCTCAATAAGGAATATTGACAATCGGCAAAATATAGCAAAATACTGAAAAACTGGGCCATTTCACAGCCATTTGTTTGGCCTAGTAGGAACTTCATTATGATTTATAATGAGGGCTAATTGCATTTGGCCCCTCCATTTTGAAAAGCGCCCTCCATTAGGAGTCTATTACGGAATACATTTCAGTTAGTGAATTTTACCGCTCTATATATTTGAGCATCAACAAATATATGAAAACACTACAAAATGGACCATTTCACACCCCATAAAGTGTCAGCGAAAACCTCATTATATGGTGTTACATGGCTTTTGGCGGCCATTGAAACGCCCTCTAGCCGAAAAAGTGCCGGGTAGCAAAAGAAGTCACCCTCACTTTTTTGGTATGTCTGATGCTCTAGTCCATGGCTGTGAAGTGTAACTTAGGGCACATCGCATGCACACGGGTACCCACCGCCCCGCCAAACGGCTATTCCATCCACCGTACCCAAAGTATTGTAGCTGTGCTGCGAAACTTTCGCCAGCAACTTTCCTCCCATGCAAGATGCTGCTCTAGTCGTTCCAATTTGTATGCAAAGTGCTCTACAACCGCCCGTCCACTGAATTGCCCATACCTCTCGGGGCCGAATTTGGGATTGCATCTGGAAAGTACAATCGGCAAACGGCACAAAATCTGTGATGGCTGCTGTGAAGAAGCACCTTCTTTCCGTGAAGACTGTGCATGCTGCGATGAAATTACCTTTTTGCCTAACTGACATCCGTCCAGCACCCACAATTTTTAGGCCTTTGAGAAGGGAGGGACTCGAGACAAAAACTTACTTAGCCCTGGTGGAACGATGGTTTTATTGCATTGGCACCCTTTTTTTCTGGGAACGTCAAGGAGAAGTCTAATTCTTAGAATTACCGAAGGTTGTCAAGACCTTGATGAAGAACGTTTGATACCGGCGCATGCAAAACGGACAATTTATTAAGTCTCTGGTGGACACAGGAATGGTGCGCCCTGCACAGTCGAACACGAATAGAACGATTTTGTACCCGATCCCCCATGCTTAAGCATCTCGTCTTGTGCCCATTCCATCCGGGACCTTGTCCCAGAGTTCATTATGCTTACAAAATATTCTGTTGTCGCCGTTCGCGTCGCCGGACATGATGCTAAAACTCAACAAAGTTCCTTTTGCACGTGAAGTAATCTTACCGAAATGTCGAAGAATCATTGGAACAAACAACAAGCGACGCACTGATGTTGAAATTTAACGACAAAAGGTGGCCTTTTCGATCCGGTAAATGTGGCCCAAATTGTCACCGCACGGACAATACAGTTCCTTGTGGCAACGTCCGTGGTCATATAGGTGAAGTTTTTTATTATTTCAAGAAGTTACGCTCTTAAACCTTATGTTTTAGCTGACTTGAAGCTGGTACAAGTTCCCGGATAGAAATGGGCACAATACGAGATGCATCATAGGGATCGTGCAAATCGTCAATTGTGACAACTCGCTTACAACACTATTTGTAAAGAGGTTGCGCCTCTTGCTCGTACCCAACTCTCCTAACTCCTCGGCAAGTCGGGACTGGCCTTGAGCAGATATGTTTTCCGTTAAGTGGATATCCTCAAGCAGGACCAACAGATGATTCAGCGGGCAGTTGCACAGATGCTAAACGTAGCCCATGTGTTGATGCGGCGGGAGCCATGTGGAGTACTAGCAATTTGGGAAACGTCTGTAAATATAACCTTGTAAGTTTGTAGCATATCATTTTATTTGTGATTTGGGCAACCTAGGGCCTAGTACTTTGAGTCCTGAACTCTTCTCATTTCGGTAATATTTTCGTCGTCGTCTTGGGATTTAGATTTAGTCCGACTTTGTTAGGCAAGTGATGTTGTGGACACACCATATAAGATCGCTTTATAGTGCTGGCTCATCTGCATAGTTCAAGGTCTTGAGATGCTGATTTAGTGACTTCTAGAATGCTTGGGTTTAATGGCGAGTCCCTTGTCGTCATGATGTCAAGTCTCTGCCTGAAGATTGGTTGCTATACATGATGTCAGTTGCTTGACAGTCCCTCATCTAGGAGACCCGTCGTTTGGTGAGTCTACCCCAACAACAAGCTTTTCTCTTGGAAATCTAAACTCTTCTATGATCATTCTATGAGGGCAAAGTAGCGAGGTTAGTGTTGATCTGCCTTTGCGAAAAACATTGCGGGTTCATCTGAGAATGGGATCTATGTGAGAGATATTCTGTTTGATCCAGCATAAGTTGTAGATCTTAGAGGCCAGTGGTGACGTGCGATTCCTCTTTAGTTTTGGGGTTGTTGATGGAGTCGTGTTTTATTTGAAAGAGGAGTGATGACGATGTGAAAAGGCAGCTCGGGTTGTTTTCCATGTAGGTGTTCGAACAGGTTGTATCATGGATAGGGATTACTGCAGGAAGTTTAGACCCTACTGATGGTCTAAATTTGTATGACGAAGGCTACGGTCTTGTTCTGATGTTATGCGCTTGTTATACCTCGTACAATCGTAGATTTGGTGAACAAATTCCTTCAACGTTCGGAGGCAGAGGATGAAGTAGTGCTCGGGGACAAAGTTTCTCGTTAACATTTTAGCAGAGGAACCTTTCCACCAGTGGCTCCTGAAAACATTAAATTCCTGATGCTTAAATTGGTTTTATATTTGGATTTGTTAGTTTTCCTTATTATGCGTAGGTCATGTTGGATATTAATTTCGTATTTTAAGTCGTTGTTGAAATAAAAGATGTGCTCTTTGTAGTCGCCATATGTATGGCACTTTTATATTATTATTATATCCGCCCAGAAGTTCCAACAATGCACCGCCAGCCCAGAACATTCGCAACCACGAACGATATTCCTTTCACCTTTACAAAAAAATAACAAAACGCCAATTTTTAGGGGTCTTCGCCCCTTAACCTACCAGCGGCGCGCGGACCCTGGAATCACCCAGGTAAATTTTCGCTCGCTACGCTTTCATGGTCACAAATTGGGCCGGTTAATTAACTTTGACGTGGCCGCTACAAATTCCCAGTCCGCCCACTGGGGTACTGCAGAGTAGCCACATTACTGTTTACCTAATAACTGTTGTACTTGTGTAAGCCCTAGCTTGCAGCTACCGCCTCGGGCCTCGCAATTCGGCCCGTGGGTAGCTGTGTCATTAGCTTCCGCGGTAGACATGGTGTAGCGGCCGTATAGGCTCCACGTGAGTAAGAATCCGGCCGTGTTGAAGGAATCAGATATCCGAGGACAACCTTTTGTTTAAAGTATTGTCTAGATTTGTAGACCAAAAGATGACATGTTTTGAGCAAAAGCGTTTCAAATAAAACTTACAATTTCACAGGGCTTTTACCCTTTAAGATACCTCTTTATTTTGACATAACATACCCTTATCATCATTTTGGGGAGTCCATTTACTTGGTTGACCGCCGTTCATTCAAATGAGAACCGTGGATGGGGAAAGCTGATTACTTGAATTCAAAAGGCTGTAGTCTCGGCCGCTATACTTACCGATTGGAAGTATCTTTGCAGCAAATAAATATGATATAGGTTTCCGATGATATCAACTATGTTAGATATATGTTATTTAAATATTCAAAATGGCGGATACATCCGGTCAATTTTTTAACTCACCCTGTATTATCCAATTAATAACTGGGAAATAATATTTTCTCCATTTTAAACCGGTGTCAGCATCACAACTCAGTTTACGTATTCGACAATACCATGAGAACACAGCCGCCCGTGTTCTGAATCGCCCAGCTCATTCCAGGAAAGGCTAATAAGACCCATCTACGCCAGGTTGATAACATTGCCATCGAGGGCACCTGTGGTCAGTGGATACAAGGACCGACTCATTACCCAAGGTTCGGTGTTCTAGTCCCCGTGTGAGGCCAATGTGTTGTGAAGGGCATTTGCTGGGCAGACACTGTACCTCGCTTGCCCCTCTCCCACCCTGGGTTTTTTGGGGGGGTTGTGTTTGGGGGGGGACGATTTTTTGGGGGTTTTATTGGTTTGGGGGGCCTTTGGTGCCCCCTGGGTCGCGTTCGGCATCTTTCCCTTGCGCTTCCGCCCCCCTCTGCGTCTGTTTTGGGCCTTTGAAGGCCTCTGACATCTTCCATTGGCATCGGATACATGTCACTCTTGTTGCAAGGTGCTCTATCCTATGTCATACCATTTCTTTACACTCACCTCCTACCTGCTAGTCCTCCTCTGGCCACAGGCATTATCCGACGAAAACCCTGCTGCAACTATGTTTGGCACAAATCCACTACGGTCTCACGATTAGGTCTGCTATCCCCATAATGTACTACCACCTGACATATTTTGTTAATGACCAACGGCACAGGAGGATCCCATAAGCAAAGTCATGGGAGATTTCCCAACCTCAGTTGTATGCACCGATGGAACGTTGCATGAAATAAATCGACCGACTAAAAACCAACGTTACAGTGGTCAGAGCCTTTTCCACGCGAGAGTACCCAATTAGTCTCCTTAATTTCAGGAAGCACGCATGATCAGGACAATTTTTATAACTCCAACCTAATTGGTCCTGGAAAAGAACTGGACTTCCTCCTGACTTTTAGCCTTTTTTTGATGATAAATCAATATGCCAATAATATTGCGTCATTACCCGCTTTCAGAAGAAACCAAATAGGTGCAGAATGGATGGCGATGTTCAAACGATATTCAATGCAGAACTAGCCAACATCGTCCTTATAATAGAACTACGAAAAATCCCGTGCAGCGAGTGCTATAGGCACGAAAGGTTTACCAGCCAATTACCGTTCACGTGTTGTGTCTCTTTACAACATTTGTTTTTTTTAAATCGATTGTTTTTTTGTTTTATTAAAGAGACACTGGCACTTAGTGCGCCGAAGATTTTCAAAATTTATATTTTAGCATGGTTGTAAAGCTTTTATATACATTAGCCCTTACCTGAAACGATTAAACCCCTTTTTGGTTAAAAGACGAGTTTAATAATAAAAGGACTCCATCGACATTTATTCAGCGCCACAGAATCACACGTACACGCCCGGAGTTGATTCCCACGGTACGTCATGCACCCTGTTTGACCGGTCTGTGATCTTGGGCTTTTAATATCATTACTGATACGAGTGTATGAATATTCCTGTAATAGACATATTTGTTGATTAAAGTTGCGGCAAACTTGAAGCTAGCCTACAAATCCCTGGATGTCTTTAGCCTCTTATTAATGTCCCTATATTTTGGTTATTGTTTTTATGTATAAATATATATCTATTCTTCGCCTTGGCCTGACGATCATTTGGGGCGAGCGAATTGAAGAAATTTCATATTTTGTGCATGTCGCTTTAAATATCAAATGCTTCATCAGCACTATCATATAGACCGTATTTCAATAGCAGCCATGTGGGTGGACAAGATAGACGCATGCCAGTACTACAATCGTCACCTGTCAATTATCCCTATGCAATCGCTAAACATGGATCGATTGACACTTTAATGTATTGTAGTCCTGGTATGTATGCATCTTGGTCCACCAACATGTCTGGTGGCTGACGTTATCTTGAATACGTCTATACATGAAACATGGCAGAAAGACGTCTAAATTTCCCCCATGATCCAATTGACGATGGGGAGGATTGGAACGTTACGTACCCGCTTGAAAACATGTTGTTTGGCATTAATATGCCGTATACAAGCAAGGGCCTGTTGCACAGAATTTAGCAGGAACTCTGGGGGTTCGTATTTCATGCCTATTGGGTTAACAAACAGTGGGTACCGATATAACCCCTTACGAGGAATTCTTAAAGCGAAGCTTCAAACGGTCAGAATTTGACCAGCTCACGACCCACCCTGATTGATTGAATGTACGCTATAAATCAAAACTTAAATTTTTTAGGACGAGAGAATACTGTGTAAATTACTATTAGTCCCGCATATGGTCCACCAAAACAAGCAAAATTCTTTTAGACAAATACTCGACCACTTGCGATGTGGCGGCGGACCTTAAAAAGGTGGTACTCATTGCTCGGACGGCACTATATTCCTATATACCCATGGAAAGCTTATTTTATCGCGATTTTTATATGTAACTGTGTCATATTTATGCTACCCACGATTTGGTTACAAGACCAAAATGAAAATCGTCTTTCCTTGCAACCCCCCACTTCAGCGAAATGGGGCGCTGGCGAGGTGGTGACGTCACCGTTTGTGTAATCGTCGATGCATACCGCGTTCCGGTAAGTACGTATCCTGATTTTCTGAAATGAAAAAAAGTTGGCGTACATTGAAACCAGTGTTTAAAAATTCTCAAGACCAGGAAAAATATCGAAAGGCATTTGTGGGAACATGAATGCGTCCGTAGCGATTGCGGTTTTTTCACTGTTCCGTGCCTTGCGAGCACCGAATTACCCGACAAAACGTTCATTTTTCTCGCTATGTTCTATAGGTTCAAGCCTTACGATACATATTGAAAACAAAACATATACGGACCCTCTGATGCAACAACATCCATAGACACCCCTGCGTTTTCCAGAGATATTTGAGATTTAGTTTATTTACACACATTCTCTATGACGTACTGAATAACGTTATTTTTCTCACGCAGTATCAAGTGTAGCATAATACTTCCGCAGTCTGTGACAAAGAATACACCGTGGGAAATACTTACCGGACCGCCGTAGTCGATGCAAGTAAACAAAATTCCATCTTGCCTCGCTTCGCTTATATGCCTTTCCTAAGACCTACCCTTAGTTTCTCTAAACTTTGCCACTAAAGCAGAAGTATGAGTCCCTACAGATAAGATTAACTGTCGTTGAGTTCTGGGGATTTGAATGGCTCTATCCCCACTCAGTCCACGCAGAGAAGACCGTATTGCTGGCAAGTTGTTATGGTAGACAAATTGTGAGTAATTACCGCCATGTTACGCTCGATGAGTCAAGATTTTACCGGAAACCCAATAGCAAAGCCACAGTGATTGCATTAAACAAAGTTTCAATAAGCACCGATAAGTTAGGGTGACTGTTTCCCGGTCCTGAGAAAGTAGATAAGATATTCACCGTTACTCCCCCTAAAAGCGCCTATACCTCATGTAATTCAATCGGTTAGCATAAGAGGGGTGTAACGTAATCAATGGAAGAGTTCGTCAGTCTTTTAAAAAACCGCGCCCCCCCCCAAAACAACAAAAAAACGCGGTAGTTTTTTTGACACCCCCCATGCTCCATGGAGCATGGTCTCCCCAGTCTAACCTCAAAGGGCCGCTATTTATTTATTTTTTGGACTTTTTGGAATTTTGGAATTTTTTCCCTCAACCTGAAAAATAATGAAAATTTATATATTTTAAAAGAGGCCGTAGCGAGATTCGAACCCGCGACCACTGTATCATGAGTCATCTACCTAACCACAAGACCAGCGACAGCGAGGATTGGTGTTGCCAGATTTGCACGTCTAATCCTTGATAACATTTACGGAATAAATCGCTACGTGCTATTATGATCAGCGTTCAATATAATGATAGGCTCCGTTCTGTAACGGTTTGCCACAATCTATTGCTTCCAGTAGCATGAATGGTGGTCAAAATCTCACACTTGCGTGTCTACACTAAACACAGCTGGCTCTTAACGCTGCTCGCGACTCACGATTATCGTAGGCAATGAGAATTCATGCGATTTTTTTTCACATTTCTTGCACACTATGAAGCAGGTGTCATATACGACAGTGTCCGTGTGACTGAGTTGTCCTACCACCCATCTGTCTATATGTATCTCCATTTACTGCTGTATGCATCATTTTGTTTTTCAGCAACTGTACCGAACATGGCTCGTCTACAGGTCACGGTTTATTCCGTAACTGTTGCTATGTAGCTCTTCTCTCTGGGGGCCACTCAGTTCTTTACACCGGGAATTGATAATTCCAATCTTACAGAATCAAGGAACCCCGTCACCCTCATTTATCGCTATATCGGCGAAATTCAACACAGGAAGGAAAAAAAAGAAATGAGCGATTTGGGTTTCTTTACATTGGAAGATCTTGCGCAACATGACTTGTACAATCCGCCTACTTCACACGACAATTTGCCACGGTCAAGAAGTGATAGCCTAAGCGTAATTTTGGGCGTGAAATCGCAACGAAATATAAGGGTTAGTTTTTTGGTTTAATCGCGGCATATACACTTTTTTTTTTGAAAATATTTGGGCATCCTGAAGTCATACTTTTTCCATTGGTATATAGCTTAATATATGCCGTCCGAGGAATGAGTATCACCTTTAAAATAGGGACAATATACATTTAACCATTTCAATCTATATTTTAATTCAATTCAATGTTCAATTCAATGTTTATTTAATATTGTTCTGGGTCTATACACAGAATAAATTGAATGAAACGATAATAAACATCAATTTAAAAAAATGCCGAAATTGCTTTTTTGGCCATACAACACGCGGAGGGGCTATGTAACCATGCAGATAGAATGACTGGCTGGCTGGATGTCTACACGGGTGGAATAAAATTCATTAATCCACTCTACCGACTAAACAGAAAAATAGTCAATGAACTTGAAACGTGGCACGGTGATAGAGGTCATGTGCCGTATGCTTTGGACAGGTTATGAATATTAATGAGCTCATTTGCATATTTCACTTGTGTGGACCATCTTGTTAATACGTTGTGCGCTTGATATTTTCAGACGACATACAAATTAAATATCAGTGACGGAATGATGAAATTGGTTTTGCGTTTCTTCGACTCGGAATTTTCAGGACTACACTCTAAATTTCAGGGATTTAAAAGTTAATCCTTTAGGATTGTAATTAGCGACCAATCAAAATAGATTTAAAATTGAATCTAAGGCAAACATGATTTAATCATAATAGATTTGAATTCAAATCTAATATGATTTAATGTTAATGCATAGAGATTTAATTTTAAATCCAAAATTGATTAGTCCGTAACTGCAATCTTAGGATTAACTTTTAAATCCTGAAATTTAGAGTATAATTCGATTTACCTTTGCATTAAACTCAACACTACAGTGTCAAAATTAACGCGAATCCTATGCTAATTGAAAAGAAAAAAACAGTAATGGCAATACATGAAAATGCAATTGACCCTTTTTACATTGATTGTCTAATTTTAAGGTCAAATGGCGCTAGAAAATGAAGATTGTGGTTGCAACTCTTGGATTTTAAAATGACCGAAAGAAGCCATCTTTAATACATTCAAAAAAAATTCCAAAAAAAATGTCTAAATGGAAAAATCAATTCTGTAAACAAAACAGAAAATATGCATTTTAGGCTTATTTGTACCACACCGTATTAAAAAGAGTAATTCAAAAGTATAGATTACAAAACATGCTCGCTTTACTTTTGTTAGTATCCAATTTCAACACGTACTTTTTTTAGAAGTAAATTATTTTCCTCTAGGAGGGATATAGAAAAAAATGACTACCAACTGACGATCACACAAAAATTCTGACGGTAGCATTATTTGTCTGTTAAGATCTAGGAGCAATTTCCCTAACACAAGCCATGGGTCCACTCCGTGATTTTTTAAAAGTGGCAAAATGAATTAGGGATTCTAAAAGGTCCGATGGCCCGATCGCTAATAGCCCGTCCCCAGAAGCCCCAGATTCTACGGAAAAAGTGGTCAACAGTTGGTATCAGAAGAAAGCTACTATTTTTCTAATTTTACCCTGGAAATCTTAGAGCCAAGGATGGTTGGTTTGGACAGTGTGAGCGAAATGTGCCCCATTTGGTTGGACCAATTTATTTACACAGTACTCTATGACGCTTACAAAATTCAAGTTTTTAGACTCTCGCATCTAAATGGATTGAAAAAATCGGCGAGAAACTTACAAATAGGATTTTGGATGTGAAGGCCAATCTATCAAGATGTAAACTTCATATACTTAAACGGGCCATCCCCCTTTAAGAGAGCAAATAAACATACTGGGATGAGAAATATGACAAATCACATAAAATTAAACAAAATTTCCCCAAAATATACAATAATTATGCTGCATTACAGTTTTTATTCACAAATATCAAATTTGATGTGTATTCGTCACACGCCAAATATGACGTTGTGCAAAATTAATTTTTAAGTTATAAATATTTAAAACAAACATGAAAAAATGACATTTCAACCCCAAATGTGACTCAATGTTGGTAGAGAATTATTGCGGTCATCCTATAAATCAAGTTGCATAACTAATAGAATACATTCCTGGGAGCTTGAAAATACAAATTTGGTCGTGACATCCACGAATAGTCAAATTGACCTACGAATACTGTTATCTACGAATGTCAGCATAATACATGAATTTATGTACCAAGTTGACAATGTGATTTTAAAGTAATTGTTAAAACAGTTACGCGCTGTCCCGAACAATATATTGATCTACAGAGTGCCCACAAAAAATTACCCTAAAAGCGCGCCCCAATTTCAGGCCTTTAATAAACATTTATGCAAAATATTTAAATAGTTAAAAGTAAGCAGTCGATGCAGTTCTATTAGTTTTTCAAAAGCTTTCGATCGCATTCCGCATCTCTATTGTTTATAAACTAGGCACTGGTGTATTTTCTGGACATCCTAGATGGAGTTCAAATTTGTCCAACAAAACGTAAACAAGTTCTTTTGGAAGGGGTTGTCCTCATCTGCCGAGCTTATATGTCATCGTTCCTCAGGGTACATTTGATCGGTTTTTCCCCTCGTCCTTTTAGTTATCAATCAACACATGTCCTGCTGTTGTTTCTCCTAATAATACGAAGACAGGCCTCTGATGATGCCTTTCTATACAGGGAAATAAAACAGCCGAGGACCGTGTTTTTTTGCAACGTGACCTTGATGATTTAACGAATTGGAGTAAAGATTGGCAATGAGTTTTAACACTGGCAATGCTACACAATGCACGTTACATCTAATAGATCACCTAAAATTACTCCCGACAGGCTACGCGGCAAAGTATTTGATATGTAGAAAAGTCAAACTTGGCATATAGCAATAACCTCAAATAGTCAAACCACATTGACTCAGTAAACACACGCCAGCATGAAGTGTTATGCATTGTGAGAAATTTTAAATCATGTAAACCCCCGATGTAAATCAAAATTGGTAATTAGCAGTCTGTATTGGTGTAATTATTTTTTTAAAAATATTTCCAAAATGAATTCCAAAATCGATATGGTCCAGGCGCGATAGCAGCCAGAATGGGTCTGGGACTTGTCTAAACATAGACAGATATGTGCCCTCCTTTCTAAACTGGCACTACAAGGCCTGAATGAAAACCAACCCGGAACTCATTCGCTTATATCTATGGTGTTTCAAAATTATGCAACTAAATGGTAGATATCGATTGGCAGGAATTTCTGACGAAACCTACATTCGTCTCTTTCGTACCTATGGTTATCATATGCGTCAAATGACTAAGAAAACGCGATAAGTTCCCACCAACAAACAAGCTTTTTCCCCCTGGACGACTCGGCATTGGAACATTTACCTCACCACTCGCTTTACATTTCAAATCTTAATGCTTTTAAAACGGGTCTTGTTGAACTCGTTAACAGCCCAATTAACAAACCATAACCAGTTAGTGTCTAAGTCATCAAACTCTAGCGTGATGCAGGACCTGCTTTGGAGTATAAATGATCCAGATCCAGACACAAGTGGATAACAACAAAGGATCAATCGATGGTAAAGATCTAAATATTCAATTGATGATAAATGGACATCAAGTTAAAAAATGTCACATTTGCTTATTACAATCCATACTACCCCTACTCCATAGAAAATAATAGGGGCCCATATTGTCCCACGCTTGGGGAAATATGTACCTTTGAAAGACATATTTTGGCCTAGCTATGAGCCAAAGGTACACTTTTATGGCAGTAAATCGTTAAAGATCGCTATAGATCGAAATAGTATTTTGAAAATTGAAGTCCTTAGGAAAAAGCGGAGGAAAGGAAAATGGACCCCTAACACCACCAACGCCCAAAACAAATACCCAAATTTCGTCTATGTTGAAAAAAGGTTCGCGATCTTAGGGAGCGGTCATTATTTATGCCAGGGGGGAATGGAGGATTTAAACTTTTTTTCGGCAAAAATTTTCGCGTTCCTCCCTCGCTCCGTTCAACAATTTCACGTTATCCTTGATCATGCTGATTGTCCCAATTAAAAGTCCATGTTCCCCCCTCTCGCGTGATTGAAAAATTTCACGTTCCCCCCCTCTCTCTTACAAAAATTTTTCGGGTTCCCCCTCAAATCCTCCATCCCCCCCCCCGGCGTAAATAATGACCCCTCCCTTACGAGGACTGGTAAGCGTTTTATCAATAGGCGTGCCTTTGTGAAGTCTTGTTTTGAAACAGGTTGCCACCTAATAACAAAGGTACGCCGCAGGTCTTGCCAACGGACACATGAATGAGCTCAATGAGGGACCATGCAGATTGCTGCACCGGATCTTCTCTTCCAAAACCCTAATTGTTTAATGACGACTACTGGACATCAAACCTAGTTTGCGTGTCTGCAATGTTTTAAGATATTTTGCCTTAGCTGCAAACCCCTTGCCCGACACCAGGCAAGCTGCATTTGAACATTTGTTATGCAGAAAAGTCCCCTATGTACGCAGTTCGTGTCAGCCACTGGATTGACTGATCAAGGTAAGTAGCCAAGCGTGTCAAAAAATTGGTTTTCACGTGACTTGCTCGTCAATTTTCAACAGGGCTGCACATTTTCCTTTTTCTCACGAGCAAGATGAACCTCATTTACTTTCAGACACTCATTAACGTCTTATCATTACAACAGAACAACAACATCTATCGAGCAAGTACTCCACTAACATGGCTATACCGTAAGGGATAAAACATTTCGGGTAGACTACTTTCTAGAATGGCATGTGAAAAAAAATGCTTGGAAATGTTGAATTAATGCACAAGTTATATTAGGTCGAATTTCAATGATTGACATGGTAGACTGTATGTTTTCTAAAAGTAAATGGCATCGGAATAGTAAATTGGAGGCAATTTACTCCGCGTCATCAATTTCACATCAAAAGTATTCAGCGACTCTAAAGCATCTCGTGTTTCGCCTTCTGTGTGAGTTTAGTGCTTCAAACTAACAAATTTTCGAGTCACAAATCCTAATGTCCCTAAAACTGCATTTAAATGCACTTTTGAAAAAAATAAAGGAGTTGACCCCTGCTTTGGTTTAGGGGGACTAACAAGAAAAATAATACTACACTCACTTTTTCGGTGATCGTCAGATTTTCCTCAGGGGTTGAGGGGTGTTTAGCGATATATAAAATTGATTGGTGATTTTATTATGACTTTTGAAGTGATTTTTAATGTGAAAAGACGTGCTCAAAGTTGCCAATTCCCATAGACTACTTTAAAGGTTAGTGGTCCCCTACAATGCAACGACCATTGACGACTGGGATTAAATGTGCAGCCCACGTTGCCTGGTGTTGATGACAAATTTGCTCAATCGATTCCATGACTACTTAATAATAATACTAATGAGAATAAAATGGTCACTTATAAAGCGCTATAACAAAGTATCTAAGGGCTGTAAATAATCACAATGTCACAGACACCCAAAAAATTACAGTTTCTTAATATATAAAATAAACTGATACAATATAAACTAAAATCAACAACTAAGATACAACATTTCAAATTATTAAAAGAGAAAGAAAAGAAAGAAAAGAGAGAAAGAAAGAGGAACTTAGCATTTATGGACAATTTGCCACCCACAACTAACTTACTCTGATAACAAAAAAAGGTACGTCTTCAGTCTTGTTTTAAAAGTGGAAACAGTTGGTGCATTTCTAACATCACCGGGACAGTCTGTTCCACATACGGGAAGCTGCAATGGCAAAAGCCCAGTACCCATACATAGTCTTACTTCTTGGACCAGTTAAGAAGACCTTTCGACGATGTGCGTTAGAGGAAAAGAAAGACTTTGATTATAATCAGAGATCAATCCCCCTCGAGGGTAGATACTTGGGAGCCATACCATTTCGTCTCTTATAGGTAATGGAGTAAGATTTTGAAGCGGATGCGGTCTTTAATGTTTAGCCAGTGTTTGTATATTGTTCAGAACAGTTAGAAATGTGATCATATCGGTTTTTGTTCAAAGTGACAAGTTCTACCTGCTGAGCTTCGTATACGGTTGTAAAGGTGCAATATTATTGAAAGGAAGGGACCACCACAACAGAATTGTAGGGGGAGAATCGGGTAATCCCGAACGCGGAGTCACCTCGAACGCGCAAAACCATGTTACCACCCTATGGTAGCTTGCCTGGCACTTAATTAAAACGTAAAACTGCCAATATAGAAATCTCGCCACATTCGCGCGAGAATTACAAAAAACAACTTTTTAGTGAAAGAAATATTCGGAACATAATTTCGGATTGACAATATCACCATCCTCTACAACAAGAGAGAGAAAAGAAAACACGTACAAAAAGGGGCAAATTCATGACAGTTTATGAAAATAATGAGATTACACATTCGGGATTAGTCGAGAGGTGTCGGGTAATCCCGAATGACGCCGTTTTTTTGTTTTGATCATAACTTCTTTTTTAACTGGCGATATGCTGATTACATATCCGAATAAAGACCATTTTTATGCAGATAGACTTTCAGTTGAGATGAGACTGCTTTCTCGAGTATCTTGGTAAAAAACATCAAGTTCGCAATGGGCCCATAATTTTTCAGATCATTATCGTCAGAGCCCTGATTTTTTGATAAACGGTTTCACATGGGCAAACTTATAAATTGATGGTACTGTTATATTACCCTCAAATTTTGTGATTAAAAATATTTTTTCAATTTATTTGAGAAAAAGTTTCTCATGGGAAAACTACTTTGTTTATGTGGAAGAGAGAATAGGGAATTCCCCAATGCTATATTGAGATCACACCTCTTTTTTACATTGTTTACAACTAGATAGATTACATCTTGGGGAATTCCCATTTCACCTCTTGTGCAAACTTAGAAACTGAGTCAACTTGTTTATGCTTTGAGATCAAAACACATTGCATAAATTGGGGATTCCCCGTGAAGTTATTTATATAAAATGGTGCAATGCCGATTATGTGATTTATGTGAAATCTGATTTGACAGTACAAGGTTATGTTTATGCATGATGATGATGTAGTGATTATTGTTAGAAAGGGGAGTCTACAATCTTGTTCATAAGTCCTTGGAACACCGGTTAATATTGGCAGCTATGAAAGAGATAATAAGCTTGAACCGCATTGTAACTATAACTTTCTTTACCCCTCCCCATCCCCTCCCAATCAGTGTTGAAAATAATATGGTGCGAGATTGCTCTAGTGTGTCGTGCTCATGCAAAATTGAAATGAGGGGGCGGGAACCAAATCTGCACAAAGTGTTCCAACAATTTTGAACAAGATTGCAGCTGTGAGTAGTTCTATACTTGTCACTGGACGAACTCAGGGCCAGCAGCCATCAATAGTAACCAGGAGCTATACAGTATGGTTATAGCTAGTTTTGATCTGCAATAATTGCAGACCTGTACAAAGTGCCAGGATTATTATATTTTCAATTCCACGTGAGCGATGTGCTATAATTATTCTACTGTCGTCTTTGAAGCCAAAAGTGCTGGGAATCAAATAGGATTCCAAATTGTGGACAGATAGAAATCGTGGTGATTATCTTGGACTAATATACTGTGGAATATTAGTGTCGTCGAGGGACTTATTTAACCTTGTCGTCTTGAACTGCTGGACAAAAGTTATCTTCAGGACTGAGAAGATCCCCATGGAATATTACCTGATTTATAAGTGTGAGTTTGCATGCTGTCATTTTGAAGTCTTCTCTGTTAGGACATATCATCGTAAAAACTGAACGCTTCTTTTGACATTAGTGGACCATAATAAATATCAATCTTATAGATTGTGTGTAATTTACTATATATGTAAAGTGGTTTCGGACATACCCCCAAAATTCATGAACCAAACTTATATAATGACAGATTAATGATTTTAATCAAATTCAGATCCTTATAGCACAAGGCCATTTAGTTTGTGTGAAAGTATTTCTGACCTTTCACACACATGAGCGTCATGTAACAGAATAATCCATTAACTCCAGATTCGTTGTAATTTGGTTACAGGGAAGTAAGATGCTTACACACTCTTTCAATATGGATGTTGGTATAGGATCCAAGTCCACATCGATGAAAATGATTGCATAATTAAGATCCCAAACACAATCCTCGTCACTTGGTTCAAATTAACAAAAGCTGCTGATGCAGTTTTCAGCCAAATTAACACTTATCTTTGGTAAACCATATTATCCAGCTTGCAGTGACAGCGCCATCGGGGGGGGGGGGGGGCGGGGGCGGGGGGTTAATTTCCCCTATTTTTTCCTTGCCCCCAATCCCCCCCCCCCCTCCGGCAGAAGAAGACAAATTATGGACTTTGGGCAAAAATCAGCCGAATTGGGGCCAAAATGCGCCAATTGGGAAAAGTTCAGCCATTTTGCGGGCCAAAATTGAAGTTTTCCCATAAAAATAATCATTCCCTCACGTTTGCCCCCCCCCCCCGTTTGCCCCTTCCGGGAAGATGAGCAAATTTATTTGCCAAATTTCTTGACCACAGGTGTGATCAGGAAGGGCCCCCCGCTGCCAGTCAAGGAACACGGCTATTGACCTGTGAAAAAGCTGCGTGTCATTACATACAGAGATTTAATTGCGGTTATAACTACATTTTGATTGTAGCTGTAGATTAGTTCTTTTTTCTACCAGTTTTTTCTTGAAAATCTTTGTTTATCTTTTAAATCTCACAAATGGAGAAAGAAAGGTAATGAAATATTGTATTTTATAATGTTGAAAGAAGTTGCCCTTTACGCTATGTTATTCCAAAAATAGGTATACCTTTAGCTTTTCTCAAATAACAATCAAAATGTGGGTTCAATTTTCCCCTAACTAATTCTTTTCAGAAAGTCAGGTGCTTTTTGAATATTTGTTTGTGGAGCATTATTAACATAAGAATGGCAACCAGCGGATATTTTTTCACGATCTGAGAATTCCTGTTTGATCAGCAGTGTGCTAATCATTGGTTCGTTTCGTCACTCGTGATGAAGATGACCATGACAGAACAAATACGAAGATGAACAGGGACAAGTCTGACAAACAGGACATTTCCATGGAAGAATACTGCTTGTGTTATGAGTTGATTCTGGACTTGCGCTTCTTGCCCTTTTAGCCTCAGCATTTGCTGATTTGTGAGTTTCTGATGTTTCAGCATCATTTTTGATAAGGCTGCACCATGTGGGGGAGATTTTGGGATAGGCTTTCCCAACTGTTCACGTTTATGCTGAAGCTCTTGAGCGAAGCCCTGAGTATATCTTTGAAACGCTTCTTCTGTCCACCACGTTAACGATTTCCTGTTTTCAGTTCGCCATAGAAAATGTTCTTATGGAGACGGTAGTGAGGCATTCTGGTCACATGACCAGCCCATCTAAGCTGTGATTTGTATACCAGCTTTGCATACCAGCACGAGTGAGAACTTCCGTATCTGGAACTTTGTCCTACCACTTAATCTTCAGTATCCTCAGCCAGGTCAGATGGAAGTGATTTAATTTCATAGCATGGCGTTGGTACACTGTCCAAGTTTCATAACTATAAAGGAGGGAAGGCAAGACAATTAATTTGGTGTCCAATCGTGATTCCTGGGCATTCCCAGACCTTTACCTGCAGACTGTCAAAAGCAGTAACGGCTTTTCCAATCCTGTTGTTGATTTCATCATCGAAGAGCACATCACGGGACAAGATGCTCCCCAAATATGTGAACTTGTCAACTGCTTTTACCTTCTGATCTTTAACAGTGATAGATATGGCTTCCCAGGAGCAGGTTGATATGACTTCAGTCTTCTTTGTGCTGATGGTCAAGCTAAAGTTGTCACAGAACAGGTCCATGTTGTGCTGCATAATTATCACTATGTGTGCCAGCAGATGGGGCACAGTCATCAGCAACAAGAAGTCGCGGGCTGATTCTTCGACTACTTTGGTGTTAGCCTGAAGCCACCTTATATTGAATAGTTTGTCATCATAACGATAGTTGCTACTAATCCCCTGACAGCCGTTGCAGAAGGCATCTTGTAGCATGGCACTGAGAATGATACTGAAGATGACTGGAGCTAGAACACATTGCTTTACTCCATCAGTTAGGCCTACTGGGAATCTGTCAGAAAACTTAAGATAATCCTGAACACTCGCCAGCATACCGTCGTGGATCTGACGCAGCATTGAGATGAATTTATGTGGGCATCCAAAATATTGGCCATGATTTCCAAAGGCCCTCACGGCTGATCGAATCGAACGCCTTGGTTAAGTCAATGAAAGTCAGGTAGAAGTCAGAATTTTCTTCCTGACACTTTAGAGCTGACGTGCTCCTTCTGAAATTTTGAAAACAAATTTTAGAAAATTTTGAAAAAAAAATACCAGAAGGCTGAAAATGAGACGATGTCTGTGGTACGTCCCTGTATGGTCATTTGTGTTAAGAACCCCCCCCCCCCCACGAGCAGAACAACTGAAACTTCCCTGTAACCCTTCAGACTGAATGGTCCTTGTCATTCTATTCTAATATTACTTGGTGTAAAACAGTTTTTTTGTGTTCCATGCAAGTCTCAATATATCCAATTTAGCAATTTTAAGAAATTTTTGCTGGAAATGTGCCTGTGTCCCTTAAAGGTGCATTTCTTGATTTCAGCACCTTATATTTATTTATTTATTTATAACAATTGGCTATGTAGCCAGGACAAACCCAATAGTGACATAGCACTAAATTAAAGGGATGCCCATAAAAAAACACACAAAAATAAGAAGGCAGCCCTAAAACCAAAAGTGAAAAGGAATGGCGGATGGAAAAGCAAAAAATAAAGGGACCAGACGAATGGAGAAAATAAAAAACCTAAGACCTATAGCTACAAGATGTGGAGGCTAACAGCGGCTTTACATTATTATATGCCTTACAAAATTCTTGAACCAAATAGATCTGATTCAAATCACTAAATCTGTTATATTATATAAAATTCAGATCACTTGTGCACAAGGCTCATTTATTTGTGTTTGAAAGGTATTTCTGACCTTGACATCTACGAGACGTCATAACAGAATATATAAAAATCTCAACTTTTTTTAGGCAAGTCGGGGGGACGAGGTTATGGATCACGAAATGCCACCTTTAAGTGTAATTAAACTTTTGCACTTATTGTGAACCACTGCAGATGGCATCTTCCATCGACTTCTAGCTCGATCTGCTCGCTGGTCCCAAGAACAAGGTGGACTGGAGCCTCAACTTCACTACAGACATGCCATGTTCTATGCTGATGCTGCACATGAAATTGAACTGGAGATGACACCACACAGAGAGGCCAGAATTAAGGTGAGCTTTATATAAGCAGATTTAATTTGATAATTTGATCAGTTGTTGCTTGACAAAATAAAATGGTCACTCTAAACACTTGTTTGGTTGGCATAACACACTTACAAAATAAATGGGGTATGGTTTGCTGTACCAAATTGGCAGGCTTCATAACAATGCAAACTGGTATGGAATAATGTAGACGCAAGAGATGCAATGTGTGTATATTATGCGATTCTGTGCAAACGCACAAGTGCATTTGGTTTACTTTTACGCACAGAACGATAACCACCGAATAATTCCCGCCAATTTGATGGTAATCGAAGTATAGTATTCTTAATCTGAAGACAAATTTAATGTAGAATATGCCACTAATTAATTTTTTTCTGGTCGGACATATTTTTATTTAATTATTATTTACAGAAAAAACATTTTAGGGATGGTCAGGTTGCACCAATGAAACCTTTTATAAAGTCCAAGGAAGAGATAGCAACTCTCCAGAACTTCAGTGACAGCGGGTGCCACTATTTAAATTTGGTGCATGGTGACCAAATTTGTATACAGCAATATATCTTGCTCATAATTGTTGGAACACTTTGTGCAGATTTGGTTCCCGCCCCCTTAATTCAATGTTGCATGAGCATGACACACTAGCTTGGTCAATCTCGCTCCATATTATTTTCAACACTGACTTGGGAGGGGACGGGGAGGGGAAAGAAATTTATAGTTACAATGTGTTTCAAGCCTATATCTCTTGCATAACTGCCAATATTAACAAATGTTCCAAGGACTTATGAACAAGATTGTGGGTGTTGAACACTGCTAGAAAAATGGGACTGACAATTGAAAAGATAATCACACTCCTTTGTCTATTTTTTCGTACCAAATCTCATTAGGAAAACACTTTATTTCACATTTTACCTAAAAAAATTGCACGTATGCTGTTCTAACTACGGTACCCGAAAAGCTATCATTAATGGCACTATGGCAGTAAGATCTCACATATAAAGCAATACCAGCATATTTTTTTAGAGCACCCAGTCCCAATTTTCAAAAATTGCAATTTTTGCACAGTAGTGTGGTAATTGTCAAGTAAACTTTACCTACGAAGAGTAATGCTCAAAAGTGCATATTTGTCATAAAAGAAGCGATTTCATAATTAGAATCAGCATATCTAATTGTAATTTAACAGTGTTGCTGGAAACGCCAAATTTCCGTCTATTGAGAAATAGTGCCACCTCACTAAAATGACAGCTAACTTGACTTTCCTGAACCAACTGAACAACTATAGGTAGGGATCCTACCTATTGATATAGACGTTTTCAGCAACCACTGAATTATTATCAAGATCCCTGATATTAATTATCAAGATTACAAAATTCCTTCTCTTGCGAGGGAGGGTGGTGGATGCGAGGTGGCTGTGACAGCTAGAGTGAGGTATGGGTGGGTGAAGTTTAGGGAATGTGGGGAGTTGTTGCAAGGGAAATATATCCTTTGAAGATGAAAGGAATGGTGTATAAGAGTTGTGTGAGATCAGTGATGCTGTATGGGAGCAAGACGTGGTGCCTGAGCGAAAATGAGATGAGGAATCTGAGGAGGACGGAGAGAGCAATGATAAGAGCGATGTGTGGGGTGAAGTTGATGGATAAGATGGGGACTGGGGACTTGATGCAGATGTTGGGTTTGGAAGAGGCGATGGACCAGTTGGCGAAGGCGAATAGTGTACGTTGGTATGGGCATGTGTTGAGGAAGGATGACGAGCATGCCTTGGGAGGGGCCTTTGAGTTGGGGGGGGAGGGGGCATCCAGGGAAGATATGGAAGAAAAGTGGAGGAGGAGAGTAGGAGGGTTGGTTGAGGACAGAGGATGCATTAAGTCAGGTGAGGTGGAAGGAAGGAGTAAGGGCAGTTAAGATGTTGGTCCTATGTACATAGTCACACCTGTACATGTATACCACAGGCAGTATATTATGTGGCCCCATTCACCTGTTTCATGAACAAGCTAAGATAATCTGGCCTTCCATGCTTACATGGCGAGTGCAAAGACTTTTGTGTCCCTTCGTATCCAAAAAAACACAGGTCCTCCAAAGTCAGGGAACGTTCAATTCGCCTGTTACATTGAATACCATTGAAGCAAATATGATTAGTTAGAATGTTTTGTGAGTTAATGTTGACTTGAATACATTCATTAAGCATAGATTTTTTTTTCTGCTGTCGTTTTACATGTTTCCATAGATTTAGAATTTTGATTTCCATCCACTGCACTTCCCCCTCATTCAATACCAATACTTTGGAAAAGTACTAGAGGTGACACGATGGGTTAAATCTACTATAATTCCACCTCCATTTCTAACACCTGTATACCCAAATCTACCAGTGAAGAGTTGCAAACTCTATCCTAGAATCTGTCCACAAGTTTTTCTATGATATAGCAACATTCTTCATTTTTTTTTTATTTGACAGGTAAAGCAGTTCTTGCTGGATACTCTGGCAGACCTGAAGTCCACCTGGGCAAGAGGTTTACAATACAAGTTATGCATTGCCTGTCACTGTACTGCACAGCCTCTACACTATCTGGATCTTGACCAGTGCTTGAAGGAAGATCTGGTACCTTGCTGCAAGTCTCACAGAGTCAATACCAGAGAGATTCAGATTCAACTGGGTGGCAGGATTACCAAGCCAGAAGGTAAAGCCATATTGTCATGGCAGAAATCTGCCATTGATAGTGGGATCTTTTCAACCCCAATTTATTGTTGATTCAACAATTTGTCAGGGTTGACAAAGTCTTGGTCATCTGTGTGAACCATCGATCAACCACTGATCATGCATGTTGAAGTTTAAAAATCAATGGTTGTTTTGGAATCACAATTGAAGCTATTTGTTTCACCTCATCATGGCAGTAGAATAGACATGCTGAGCTGGTAACACACCCAAGTGTGGGCATAATTACAAGTGCGAACAAAGACGCCAACACAAATTCCACGTGTGACTGCTGCATGTAAGTCTTAATTCCATGATTAGGTGAAACAGAGTATAGGTTGTTAAAAAAACAACCCTAGATCAACCCCATGCATAGGCCTTCGGTCAACAGGTGAAATCTTTGAAAAATCATGTGTTGTATCAACCCCTTGTTTAGTTGTTGGTTTAACCCTACCTTTTATAATTAAGGCCTGCATTAAGCCCTTGAGCCCTTGAATCAACCTCATGATGATTCTGATTCCCAAGCACATGTTATACTATTGAGTTCTTCATATTAAAGTAAAGGATTGATTTCTCTATTAAGGCCTTGATATTAACCAAAGGCAGGATTGTAGGTCCATTCTCCGATAAAGTGTTCAAAAAGTCGTTTTTAGTGTCGCTCACATTCATGCACAGTTTAAAGCTTGTTTTTGGCCTTTAAGAATGAATGTTTATGAATATAAATTATACTTAGGAGTTATGTTTTCAATCCGGCCTAGATGTTGTAACCGGATGAGAAAGTATCAAGCAATAAGGCTAAAGATGCATAATTCTTGCTTTTCGCCATGTCGCCAGCCCAAATCCGTTCTTTAAAATGTGTCCCTGCTCGTTACACAAGAGCGCATATCACAGATTGCATTGCATTTTTATCAGCCTCTATTATGCACTAATTGTTAAGTTTAAAACATGATAATATTGGATTATTAAAGTTTCGCAAGAGTTCTCTGAGAGCATGTCACCAATATTACAGACAGATACGTTACAATAATTCGAATGGATACAAAATTGCTAAAAATAACTGAATACCTATGTTCCAATATGTGATAAATCGAGAAGATGTCAATGTTATATTATACATGTTTTGCATAAAAATCTGGTTTCAACGTAACAGTTTCCAGCCCTAGTAATGAAAGAATCCCTCCTGTTACGTTCATACCGCGACAGATACGTTACCTCCCTCCTGCTACGCTCTTGCAATATGGCGTGATACATAAAGTCGAATACCACACCATGCTTTAGTATGAAGGTAATACCTGATAACGTATAGAGACTAAGTCGGTGAAGCACGTACTTTCATCAAGAACAGCACGACTAAGAAAAAGGCCCGACAGATACGTTACAACAGATACGTTACTTAAGTGTTAACGTTAGGCAATATACCAAAAATCGGATATATTTTTAAGATCACCCATGCATTGTTCCGTGTTCTGATAATATTAAAGTTTACGATTTTCAATGATTTTCAAGAATTCCTTAATGTTGATATTTCGTCATTTTGGAGACCAAACTTGAACACTTTGACGGAGAATGGCCCTGTACTTGAAATTTTACTGACCCAATAATTATAATGGCAGTTTGCATTTTGAGTAAAAAGGAAACACACCACGTAATGTCCACACCACATAATCTTAGTTTGGGGCGCAGCCCATTGGTAAATTTCTGAGCAAGCTAAGCCTAAGGCCAGTCAGATCATGACCAAAGGGTTGGTCCAAGTCAAGGGCTGAATTAGGGGTTGCAGTAATGGTCGAATAAACCTTGCTTCAAGTAAACTATTAATGTTTTAAAAGCATTGATCTACAGTGGTTGACCAATGGTTGATCAAGGCACTGAATATAATGGTTGATCTCTTTATCAAGTCATTTTTAAAAATAAGACAACCCCTGCAGCAGTCAGAAAAAATCAATTTTGAGAATCTTGTCATTTTGGTCTACAAAGATCATGACAGACGATGGCAGCCAACTCGCCCAAATAACTCAGAACAGATTCCACAAAATACAGATTCAAACCACTTGACCCATGTCCCTTTTCTTGTCTGTTATTCATATATAGAAATTGAGAAATAACTCTTACAATGGAGTACTTTCTTCAGCTCCAACAGTTTTAGAATAAGAAAATTTTGCTTTGTATAACATTTTTCCTCAAGATTTCACTTCTCTGTGTTAAACCAATGACGAGGGATACATTTTGAATTTCTTGGCCACCACCCCCTGAAGGTTATGATCTGTATATCTTGGAGCCCTCTATTGGCCTATCTGCCTAGACACACATGTAAAACTAAATTTAAGGGAAAATCATGGTTGCTCTGCAATGAAAGTTATGCAATTTGCACAAGATTACTCAGTTCAATAAATAATTAAAATCAGTTGTCGAAATTGTGTTGCTATTGTTATATTCTGGTTTTGTTGTAATAAATGAGACTTTTAAACAGCTGTGCTTGAAACTCCTTTTTCCCCAGGCACATAATGCTGACATTACACATACAGAGGAGGAGTTTACAATAAATATAAAATCATGTAGAAATGTTAATTCTATACAATACCTATATTATTTATAGACAAAGACGTGCAATCAACAGAGACGATACTTCCGACCAATTCCTCATGCAGCTATCAGAGAAGATGGATGAGAGGTGGGAGTTTCTAGCAACCAGCCAGCTGGGCTTTACACGGGAAAACCTTGTTCACATCAAACACGACAACCTTACCATGGTAGCTCAGATACATACCATGCTGGTAAACTGGAGGCAGCGACAACCACGATATGATGTCATGTAAACAGTCAGTGACCTTTGTAAGGCATTTGATGAGTGCGGCAGAAAAGACTTGGCAGAAGCGTGTTCTGTTCTCCTGGATTAGGCTAAGAAAGTAAACCATACTGTTATATGGCCTCCATTTTTCTGATTAAACTTTCAAAAATATTATTTTCTCAATTTTATTTGAGAAGAGATTTCTCAAGGGAAAAGTATTTTGTTTACTATAAAAGAGAGAAAGGGGAATACCCCTAGTTTGTTTTGCTAAGTGCACCTGTTTAGATTGCACAATAGGGGAAGTGGGGAATTCCCCAAGGATGCTAAACTTAGAAGCTTGTTTATGCTTCTAGAAGAACTTCCACCATAGAGTTAATTTGAAGGTGATGTAAATCGGGTGATGAATTCCGATGGGTCAGCTAGTGTAGGGTTATGTTCTACATGAGAATGAGTGTAATGATTTTGTTAGAAAGGGGAATCTATTCTGTGAGAGTGAAATACTATCACTGGAAGGACTCTCTGCCAGCATCAACTACTAACAAGTAGCACTAGAAAGATAGCTAGCTTTACTCCTGCAGTAAGGCAGACCATCAAGTACCTAGTGAGCCAGGAGATATAATGACATGATGAGCAGAGTTGCTGCAATTATTCTACTGTCGTCTTGAAGCCCGAAAGTGCTGGGGATCAAAATAGGCATTCCCCCAAATTGGGTGTGACAGATAGAAATCGTGGGCTTATCTTGGAACTAAATACTGTGAGATTTATTATCGTCGAGGGACTTAATTTAACCTTGTCGTTTTGAACTGCTGGACAGATTAACCTTCAGGACTGAGAGATTCCCTTGGAATAGTACCTGAGGAGTTTGTATGAACTTTTGCGCTGTTCATTTTGGAGTCTGCGCTGAGAGGAAATTATCATCGTGGAACTACAACGCCTCTTTTGAACATAAGTATTAATCTTAAATATAGTGTGTAATTTATGAATTTGTTTTGACATTAACAAATTATTGAAACCACTCAAGAAATGCTTATATTAAAAATGTTTATTATATTAATTTAGATCATTTTGTGCACAAGGCTCATTTATATGTGTTTGAAGGGTATTCTGACCTTGACGTCTACGAGACGTCATAAAGATTTGGGGGGCTCATCTCGGAGAGGAATTGAATTGAGATAAATGTGAGCCATATTGTTCAGAATTTACACATTAACGTGTGTATAATATTGTTAACCTTTGCTGCACATTTTTGGCATTAAACATTTTGTGGTATTACAATGATACCATTGCAAGTTTGGTTCAAGTTACTCTATGATGTTGTAGAGTACAATACAATGCGAGTTTGATCAAAGAAGGTTCATAGGGCAAATATTGGAGAGAAGTTTGATGAGCTGAGAAGCCTGAGTTAATGAAAATAGTCAGCATTTAGGGAATTGCAGGCAAAAAATGCTATGAGAAAGCAAGTTATCAAAAAATCTGGTTTGATTAAAAGTTTGTCCAGGGAGATGTTTGGGAAGTTCATATTGATAGGATAGAAGAAAGACTGGACAGGGCACTGGTGATGCCTTCAAGTGAAAGAGCCTTGAAATCGAAAGGACATTATAATTGAAGAAAATGGAGGCATAGAACAGAAGCAAAAAGAAATAGAAATGCAAATTCAAAAAAAGCCGACCAAAAAGAAAGCGAAATTGAATTAGAAAGGAAAAATTGCAATGCAAATGCAAAAAAGAGATCCAACAAAAGAGATGGAATTGCAAATGAAAAAGACAAAAGAATTAGAAAAGGACAAAGTTGCAATATGAAATGAAACAAAAGGAAATGCAGAATTGCAAAATGATATTGAAACAAAAAGAGCTGAAGCTCAGTTAGAGTGTAGAAATTGAATGAAACAAAAGGCTATAGCTCGCACACTCTTCCCCAGCCCTTTTCTTGGTTTGATGTGTTCGGCGAAAAATATTAGCCTGGTTCCAAAATTTCAGGAACAAGAAGTCGACAAAACTTCTTACACTTTGAGGGAAAATTCTATAGCCTTGAAATGCCCAAGAAATCTTGGGACCTTGTTATCTCATCATGTCGACTGCGCCAGAGGCGGGATCGCAAGTAAGTTTCCTCCAGTCACTTCTGTTTTGGGCCAAGTTGGGAGATAGCCTTTGGTTTTTTGCAACATGATTGTTTGTGCCCCCAAGAGCTTTTGGATGTAGAAGAGATATGAGTTCTCTGTCGGCCTGGCTTACTTTGCCATGTGTTGGGGTGTAGAAAGCATATAACCTAATAGGCCTCTACTTGTCATTTGACCTAGAATATGACCAAGAAAAGTGAGCTGTCTCAGTCTTACTCGGTGTATCAGAGGACTCCGTACCTGTAGCAGCATAGATTTGGCATTTGGGACACGTTCAATGCGCTTGACGTTCATGCATGATTCGGGTAGCAACATGGTGCAAAAGAATGACCTTACTTTCCAAATTGTTTGTCAGCACCAAGTTTCGCAGCCATAAAAAAAAATATGATAACACATGTTGTGTTGAAGAGGCGCTACTTGACCTGTTACTACGTCATGGTTCATGGTGTAAAACCCGAGAATATAGTCGCATGTCAGGAGACAGATGTAGGGATTATGACGAGGTTAAGCAGGGCAGTGCTCAAAGCATATATGAATTGGTGCCAGAAGCATATAGACAAAAATTCGGATCTTGTCAGAAAAAGGATGCCCAGACCCATGTTGAATTTGCCCCTGTGTAAGGCGAAACAAATGTTTGATCGCCGGCTTCTCTCAAAAGAAGTAGGGCAAAATTTGGTCAACTTAGGGATTGTTGATGTTAGTGAAGAGTTCAAACAGTGTCGAACAGATATCAAACACATCTGGAATTTTGAAACACAAATTGAAGTTGCGTGACAGCAGCAGTTAAGGCCGACGATTATTCATGCCACACAAATTAAGTATACTAGTAGGGCTAGCCAAGAGTATACTAGGTACAACAAACAACATAAGCGGCTTCTAATTTCCTAAAAAGCGTCTCATGGTAGCACTCAGGAGGGGACACCCCAGTCAGCCAGATTCGCATCCATGAATAAGGCGCGAGGAAAGAAAGGAATGGTGCTAATCAAAAGCATGGTATGGGACCCAAATCACAGTTCACGTGCAATTACTGTAAGAAGCCAGGACATACAAGGTCACGGTGTTGGGAGCTGTATGGCTACCCCAAAAGGGAGGGGGCCAAAAGTGAGTCAAAAAACCCACCCAATTTTTAGGGTGCAGGTACTTTGAGGTCAACGTTCATTTCTTCGTGCAGAAACAAGAAATTCCACCAAAGGAGAATTGCCACAGAAAAAAGAAGGGATGACTTTAAGCCTTTTGTTTGGAGGGATTTGAGTAACTTTCAGGTGCGTAGTTTAGATCAAAACCAATTAGAATCTATGTGGCGACACGTGCTGTGCGCCCAGGCCATGATATTGGAAGATGTACTTCCATTAGATATTGAGAGTTCCACGGGAACTAGTGCAGATGCATTCAGGGGATAGGTAGGACGATTGTATAGTGATCCCTATACACAAAATGGAATTTGAAATCGGACTTGGTTTTAGGAACGGTCACAATTGGTGTTAGACAAGAACTCCCCAGTAAAAGGTAGGTATCCATGTGCTTAGGGACAAGGATGATTTGGCCGGGGGAGGAAAGTGCTCCAGATCCCAAGTCCCAGGTGCCATGTACAGTGGATAAATTGATGCGGCAATAGACATTTTTCCCGAATGTGCAGTAACTAGGTCACTGACCAGGAAGCCTCACAGGAAAACATTGAGACACGGTGATGAGTCAAAAATACTCACACATATAGGAAGAGTGGTGAGGATGACTGCGAGGCTCCCACAAATTTAGAGAGTACTTTTTTCAAAATTAGAGAATTTGACGAGGTCATTCCCTCTTCCGGGGGAGACTAAATTCCTGTTAGTTGAAAAGCCATCCCCTTGGCACAAACAAAGGACAAGCTGAGTATAAACAATGAAATCCAGCGCACTGAGATGATAGAGTTCGGACTGTAAAGGAGAAACCTCCTTTAAGCCATGACAAGCTGGTAAAATGCGCAGAACAACGACCCAGCACTTAGGAAATAGGTGAATGGGGTGAGAGAGGGCATTGTCGCCACAGGAAGCCGAGCAAATTCCTGTATGTTTCTACAAGAAAATGGTGTCAATATGAGAAAATGGCGGGCCACCCGATGCCCACTTGTAGATGAGGAATTGAAGGTCGTGCATCAAATGCTAGTGCCCCAAAGGTAGTCTAGGGAAGAGTGATAGGCATAGACCCATGATAGTCCATGGCCAGCCAGACAACTTCTTAGTGTGACTGAGAAAAACACATGACAGAATTAGGAGCATTTGTGGTGGCCTACACTCAGCAAAGATGTGTCTGAGTATTGTAAACGTGTCACACATGTCAATGATGGGCAAGCCCAATCAGAAAATTCTTACTGCTCCCTTGCAACCAATACCAGCATTTTTGATGAGCCATTAGTAGGGTTTGTTTTGTTTAATAGATTGGGTAGGACCACTTCCAAAGACCCAAGTGATCAGGAGAATCAGTATACTGACCATCATGTGTGCTTCACAAGATTCCTGCAAGGCTATACCCTTGAGAACTATTAGCGACACAGCGTTAAGATGAAAGCTCTAACAAGTTTTTCACCTAGTAGGCCTTCCAAAATCAAGTCAGTCTGATCAAGGATCCAATTTCATGTCAGGTTTGTTCAAACAAGTCATGCGACCAGTTGGGGATTTCCCAGTATCAGTTCTTCGCATTACCACCAGAAGAATACCGAGGGCCCTAGAAAGCGTACCACCAAACATGAAAACAATGATCAAAACTTATTGTTTGAATTGAGAGGATTGAGGAGAGGGGGGCAGGGAAGAGTTCATCTCAAGTTATTGCTACCAGGGAGAGGCTTGTACAAGAGTCATTAGGATTTAGTCATTTGAGTTGGTGTTGGTCCACAAAGTTAGTGGACCATTGAAACTACTGGAAGAAAAGTGGTTGTGTGAAAACCTGATGTGAATTGTTTAGACTATGTGTTCTCAATTCAGGACAGGCTCCAAAGAGGTCACTGAAATTGTCCCCACAAAATCTCAAACAGAGTCAGGCCAAAAATGAAAACATGGTATGGCAAGAGCTAGAAACAGAGTATTCAAGCCAGGCACAGAGTTTTGGCACTTTTTCCAATACAAGTCCTCCTTTGCAAGCCAAGTATTCTGGACCATATGAGATTGAAAGCAAAGTGCGGAGACCTTGACTATGGATCAAATCACCAGGTAGACGTAAAGGCGAAAATTATTCTACATAAAATGCTGCAAAGAGTATAATGAAAGAGGGTGATGAACTATTAGCCTGCGTGTTGTGGTGTCATCCAGAGGTTTGATGATGAATGTACAAATGATGACATCACATAGTCAGAACCTGAACAAGTCAGCAATGTAACACAGAAAATGAGTATATGGTGTCAAATTGCAAAATTCTGACCATACTGCCAATTTAGACAAGAAAGAAATTAGGTCACCTCCCACAAAGTCACAAAGGTGACATTGAAGAGTTAATTCATGAGTGGGGGAAAAACATTTCCCTGATGCTCCCAGTTGAGAAACTGTTATAACGCCAGAGACATTGAGTCAGGTGAATTCCGATCCGATAAAGCAACCATCCTTATAGGGTGAATGAATCCAATCGTTGCAACATATCAGAAATGAGGTGATGAAATACAGGTTAGACAATGGAATAGTAGAACAAAGCAATAGGGAATGGGGTTCCCCATGTATTCTGGTCCCCAAACCTATTTCATTTCGTCTTGTCAAACGATTTTCGGAAAAGTCAACCTCTGTTCAAAAACCGAATCATATCCGATCCCACGGATTGATAATTGCATAATAGAGTTGGCAATGCCAAATTTGTTAGCAAATTTGATTTGTTGAAGGGTATTGGCAAGTTCCCTCACTGACCGTCTGCCAAAGAATTTCAGCTTTTTGATACGCCGATGGCCTTACCCAATACAAGAAAGAATGGCATTTGGTCTCAAAAATTCTGCCGCACATTTCAGAGGTTACTGTGAACAGAGTAGTTTGTCAGACATGAAAATTGTGAAAGCCTATGTTCGATGATCTCCTGGTGTACAGTGAAAATTGAGGAAACATGGAAAACACATGAGACAGCTTCAAGCAGATTGTTTGAGAATTATATCAGGACAGGTTTGAATGTGAATCTGGTGAAAAGGGAATTTTGCCAAGCCAATGTCACTTATTAGGGCGAGTTGTAGGACAAGGGCAAATTAGGCCAATCACGGCAAACAGTGTTGAAGCAATGCGAAATTCCACACACAAAATAGCAAAAGAGATCTCATGAGGATTCTTAGGTATGAGATCGGGTATTACCAAAATATGTCAAAATTCCTCTAGAAATTGTGTGTCCGTGACCAACCTCTGGAAGAAAAAACGCAAAAAATCAAAAAATTAAAAAACTGAAAAAAATATTTGAGAAAAATCAAATCTATTTTGATGATGCGCCAGTTTTGATTGCTCCAGACTTTCAGAAACAATTCAAGTTCGCGCAGTGATGCCAGTGATGGCGGCTGTGGTGGTAGTTACTATGCAAGCCAATGAAATGAAATGTGAAAAATGATGTAGATCATCCGAATGTTATTCTCAAAGGAAGTTTGACACACATCAGAAAAAATACTCAACAATTTGAGAAAGAATGTCTACGCATTGTATTGTCATTGAAAAATTTTGAAGTGACTTGAGTACACCAGCTACACCCAGTTCTAGTGTACACGGCTCACAATCCGTTGACTTTATCCACAAGATGAAAACCAGAAATTCAAAGGACTTGTCAGGTGGAGTTTCACTCTACAAGAATACAATCTGGAAACAAGACATATCCAAGGAAAACAAAATGTCTTGGCAGATGCCTGTCCAGAGCTGCCTAAATTTTGTTCAGAATTTCATATTTACAAATTTATGTATATTAGACTGAAGGCAAGCAATGCAAGGAAACATTATAATAAAGAGTGTAAAAATTTTGCACTGTGTAAAATGTATGTAAATAACCAAAATGTTAAAGGTATAAGCCCAGATTTTGGAAAATTCTCATTTCATTCAAATTTCCATTTAAGGGGGAGGATGGTATATGCCTCCATTTCTGATTAAATTCGCTAAAATTATTATTTCTCAATTTATTTGAGAAGAGATTTCTCAAGGGAAAAGTATTTTGTTTACTATAAAAGAGAGAAAGGGGAAATACCTATAGTTTGTTTGCTAAGTGCACCTGTGTAGATTGAAATAGGGGAAGTGGGGAATTCCCCCAAGGATGCTAAACTTTAGAAACTTGTTTATGCTTAAAAGATCAAAAACATGCCAAGAATCTGGGAATCCCCCCATAGAGTTATATATATGAAGTATGTAAATCGGGTGATGAATTCCGATTGGTCAGCTAGTGTAAGGTTATGTTTATACATGTTGAATGATGTATTGAATATTGTTAGAAAGGGAATCTTGCTGTGAGTACTTAAATACTATCACTGGAAGGACTCTCTGCCAGCATCCCCTACTTGACAAGTAGCTAGAAGATAGTAGCTTTACTTTGCATTAAGGAGCAGACATCAAGTACCTAGTGCAAGGATATATAATTCCATGAGAGCCAGAGTTGCTGTAATTATTCTATGTCGTCTTTGAAGCCGAAAAAGTGGCTGGGAATCAAAAGAGGATTCCAAATTGTGACAGATAGAAATCGTGTGATTATCTTGGACTAAGTATACTGGGATTTATTATCGTCGAGGGGATTAATGTAACCTGTCGGTCTTGAACGCCAGACCAATTACCTCAGGGATGAGAAGATTACCTTGGAATATACTGAGGATGTTTTGTAGAACTTTTCACTCGTCATTTTGGATGTATTCGCTGAGAGGACTATCATCGTTGAACTGCAACGGCTCTTTGAAAATTAAGTATTAATCTTAAACAGATAGTGTGTAATTTTATGTAATTTTGTTTGACATAACAAATTCTTGAACCAAATCAAGTAAGATTATTTAAAAACTGGTTATTATATTAATTGAGATCATTTGTGCACAAGGCCATTTTTTGGTTTGAAAGGTATTTATGACCTTGACGTCCACGAAACATCATAACAATACTCATGTGCGAGAAAAGGTACCCCTCTTTTTCAATATTGGCTTGCCAACAACATACCTATTTTTTGCATGATGTTAATGTCATATAGGTTTATACATGAGTACTACGTGTTATGTGAAACACACATAGATACCGTATACAGAATGAACTGCTATGAGGGAAATGTTGCACAAAAATAACCACCCGAGTGATGATGCGGTCGCCAGTCAACATGCTCAGTAGTTGCGCTCCAGTGATTTCTTCACCAACTATACTTAAACCCCAAATTCACATTCTGCGCCAAAAATGCAATGGAGATTTTCAGCGGTGAAATGAAAACAAACGCAAACATCAAGCAGATGATCTGATCGATGAGTGCTGTAATGTCAAAGTTCGGGTTAGATTAATCACTGCGACACTGGTGATGCGAGATACCAATAGTTGGGTCATTTGGAGCAATTCCGTGACCGTGGAGAGCAGAGTATCATTTCTCAGTGGATTTGTCTTCTATGAAAGTTAATGAACAAATTTAGCGGGGGTGCCCCTCGTGAAAGTGTGGGCGGAATCAAGGAGGGGGGAAAATTCATAATACAGGGGTAAAAAAATGAGGAATGCTTGTAACCAAAGTGTTCGTCTTGTTACAAGGATTAAAAAAGGTATAGTTTGTACCACCTACAACGTGTGGTTAAGGAGATATAAGACAAAAATCATCAAAGGTCATCACCAAAGGTCAAATCTTTAATACTGCACCAATTTCTTTAAAAATGGTCTTAAATTGTTAACCTTTCCACAGGGTTTGCAGCGAAAGTAGTTGACGCTCTAATTTGTATTTGTTTATCGAGATAAATGGCAAACAAGGTCAACCCCATTGACCTCTATTGATCTCAGAATTTTAAAGGGGGATGGCCCGATTTAAGGATATGAAGTTTTCATCTTGATAGATTGGCCTTCACCCAAAAGCCCCACCTGTAAAGTTTCGCGCCGATATTTCAATCCGTTTTCATGTGAGAGCTAAAAACGTGATTTCGTAAGCCCCATAGAGTACTGTGTAAAATTAATATTGGTCGACCAAATTGGGCTACATTTTCGCTCATATCATCCAAACCAAACATCCTTTGGCCCTAAGATTTCACAGGGTAAATGAGAAAAATAGTAGCTTTCTTCTGATACCAAAATGTTGACCACTTCCGGTAAAATCTGGGCTTCTGGGGAAGAAGCTATTAGCGATCGGGCCATGGACCTTTAAAAATATGTTAGATGGTTCAAAATGTTTTGGTTGGAGTCTTTGAGGAAAGATGAACAATTTGAGCTCATTTTTAACGAAATTGGAGCAATATTTAAGATTTAACCTTTTGTGATGACCTTTGACGATGTTTGTCTTATATATCCATAACCATACACTGTAAGTATTACAAACTATACCTTTTTTTAATCCTTGGAACAAGACGCACACTTTGATTACCTTTTTTACAGCAATCCAAGCATTTTTAATTTTCCCCCCTCCTGAATTCCGCCCACACTTTCACGAGGGGCACCCCCGCTAAATTTGTTCATTAACCTTCATAGAAGACAAATCCACTGAGAAATGATGCTCTGCTCTCCACGGTCACGAAATTGCTCCAAATGACCCAACTACAATGCAGGGGAAAAGTTACCATAAAAGCCAACTATTTACTTGTGAGGGAAATAGTAACTTCCCTCCTGTGAAATTTGGGGGAACTAGCCTAAATATTTTATGACACATGATACAGTATCTACCATTCTTAAACAGCTGTGAAAATGTAAGCAATTTCATTGGCTGATGCCCGGGTTCAATTCGTTTAATTGAACCCAGATAGTACGCACTGCGTATTGAAGTTATTTTTAGGTTGAAGCGCTCGCGTCATACCGCGTTTTGCTACTTCCGCGCGCGCCTGCCAATGTTGCGTCTCGTTGCGTATGATTGTTGCGTTCAGCGGGTTGTTCGATTGTTTTCACTGGGTGATGGCAGTCCTTTCTTGTTGTATTTAAGCCGTAAAGCATCGCGAAATTGGGTTAAAGATGACCTTAAATTATAAAGCTGTTTAAGAATGAGAATAAAGGTATTTTTTTTGAACCAGTACTCTCTTTACGACGAATTGAACCTGGCGACACCATTATTTTTGCGTGGAAGCACTCGGCCTCCGGCGGCCTCGTTCTTCCACTTAAAATAATGGTATCGCCTTGGGTTCAATTCGTCGTAAACAGAGTACCGGTTCCCAAAATCATACCTTTATTCTCTAAATCAAATGACAGAAATATTTTTGTGTTGTGTAACAAAAATAGGATAAATCAGTTCTAATTCTAAAGAAATATCACACAGGGATGCATGTATGTTTGCCTATAGGTTGAAGGTTGTACCACTTGGCTTTGCATATTTTAAAAGCATGGCATACAGTCTTAGCATCTTCATGTTATACATGACAGAATAAAGTGCAAAACCAATGGTTACATTAAGCCTGTTTTGTTACCTATCATTTTGCAAAGTATAAAGCAAAAAAAACATACCTCATCAGACCTAAATGTTACAGCATGGTTATGAGAAAAATATGAGCATTCTTCTGATACCAAAATCTAATTTTGATGAGGTGCAGTGTAGGGACAAGGTTGTCGATCAGATCTGATCAGGTTTTTTTGTTTATAGCAGTATTCATTTTTCCAGCCCAGAATAAATTGGCAGGTCCAAACGGCTACACATTAATCTTATTGGTCAAAATGTTTTCTGAAGCTTTTAAATTTGTTTAACATGAAAGTGCAAAAATAAAAACTGCAAAAAAAAAATGCCACAGTAAAGCAGGCCATTTCCCTTTAAAGGGACACTAGGACTAGGAGATGGTGAACAATTGCAGGAATACTACCCTTCAATTTCCATACATAATTTGAGCGAGATTGTAAACCACTTATTATTCTCTAAAACAAGAATGAGCCAAAAGCTGAGTTGAAAATAATATTTTTATTTTTTTTGATGGGTCAACAGCTAGTTGATTTTTCAAATTATAACCAAATGTTCCTTAAAATCATCAAAATCTGTTATATATACAATATACAATACGTTTTTTTTAAAACATTTTAACTCCATCCTTTCTAACTGTGGGTGCTACTTAAATACTATAAAGGGTGCACTGCTGCAAAATGCACAAAATAAAATGTATATTTCTGTTATCATTTTCTTCTATCTTTATCCTACAAAACTATTATGTTGCAGTAATTAACTAGTATAAGACAACATTTTTTGTGGGGGCAGAATATCTCTTAATGCCCCCTTTAACTTTTTAACTGGAGGTTATAAGATAACTTGGACAAAAGCAATATAGTAGATACGCACAAGCAGATACAATGCACATGTGCTTCATACCTTGCAGAATTTTTTCTTAACTTTGATCAGGGCACAGCAATTAATGTTGCAGTAAATATATTTATATATATTTAAATATTCAGTGACATCTATTACTATGGGTGATTTGATACATGTTTGGCTATTAGTATTTGGCTTGTGTTTGAATAGGTCATATGTGACTTACTGTGTCCTTTCGCTCTTCTTCATGTATGTCTGGCCAGAAGTAAAAAGTGAACTTACGGCTTTCACATTGTTAAATATGGGAATCACAGTAATTCGCATCTGTAATCATGAGTATACAAAGATGGTATGTCTAATGCACACACAAAATAGCTGCGTGCCATGATATGACATCAATCCCGACTTCTGTCCGGAAAATGTATAGTCCTTCTCCATTCAGATGTTCAGCCTCCTGAAGTGGAATTCCCACATTTCTTTGGACTGCCAAAGTCCTCTACATCTCAATATGTAGGGTGGGGATCTGGTTAGTGTTTTGGGACATAAAAGTCCATTATGAGACAATTGGTATATTTTGTAAAAATTTTGTCGATAAGATTCCATGGTATTTATTGTCTATATTCCAAATTCCCATATTCCTCCACTATATGAACGTACATTGTCTTATTGGCTGATTAACAACTTTGCAGCCCCCTACTGCTGTGAACTAGTTTGAAAACACACAGCCCGTTGTTCATCACCATAAGTTCAATTCAAAATTATTATTTTTTTTTTGTAATAGAGATTCAACCAAACACAATATATAGCTGATGTAATACATGTTAATATATATTTTAACGATGGAAATTATGATGTATAGATTTCAATGAATTTTGTATGAAAGTCAGAACGGTCTCTTTGCCTTTTAAAATTTGTTATTGTGCAGGAAATCAATGAGCAATGTTTAGTGTGACGTCATTGTATTTTAGGGATCAACCACAAGGCTGGGCCAGATTGCAATGATAGAATCTTTTCATCTTGTTATAAAAAAACACTGTAATTGCCATAAATCAAGTGAAAAATTTGAGGGGATTTGGGCGGGGTGAAATTTTGAGGGGAGAATCACCGATTTTACCCATTTTGGATCAAAATCCTATCTTTGCCAAAAAATCCTGTCTTCTTTTTCTTTGACTTTTCCATTTCAAGAAAGCAAACAGAGTCGAAAGTTAAACATCAAAATTTTGACCTGAATATATTGAGTGTCCAATAGTTTTGTGTTTTATCATGATATCATCCATTTTCTTTTTATGCTATCAGTTGGGCCAAAGCACGCAAATATCATATCTGGTAATTATACCTTAAATTTAGGTCTTGAAAACTACCAAGCCTTAAGCGGCACTGGCCCATTTTTCAGAAATATGAAATGTCAATTTGCTCACAATATAGTCTAGCCATTGGCCGAAAGAACACATATTTTTTACACCTAAAAATAACATACCCCAAAACAGAGAGGGACATTAATAAGAGGGCTAAAAACATCCCGGTAATTTGTAGGCTAACGATTAAGTTTGCGTACTTTCATCAACATGTGTTCTATTACATAAATAACACGACTCGTACTCCATTGATATTAAAACCACAAATGTCACGGACCGTCAACAAGGTGCATGTCGTGAGAATCAACTGTGGCCTGTTTTTCTTGTGTTACAAACGCATTCCTTCCGCGTCGTCGACATTAATTAATAAAATCGTTCTGTTTACCAATAGCACAATTTTGGGCTTTAATAATTTCAGATGCGAGCTAATATATAAAAGCTTTATACCATCAAAAATAATAAATTTTGAAAATCTATAGGGCACACTATTTTTCAAATTGGCCGTGTCCTTAAACATCTTCACAAAGACAATATTGGACCTGATGGAATTTAGGCAAAGTGATTATTTTCATGTATAGTTATATAGACGATTTGTACTGATACTGATCTGAAGTGACTGTTACTTTTTGGCTTTACAAGTTTGTGGAGGGCTTTTGTACAGGTAATGGTTTTAGTTTTTTCCGTAACCTGACCCATCTGACCACTTATGGAATTTTCCAGAACCTTAATGGAAAACATTGCCCTTTATTCCCCTGAGGAGTGCCGAACTTCATATTGGTCACGTTTATGGAAACTCCTGTAGATGAATGGTTGGTTAATTGCTAGCTGACCATCTACATATGCCATTGGGCAAAAGAAATTCATTAATCACTCTAGCTTTAAATCCTCACACAGCATATTATTTGCTTGATGGGAGGTGAATCCTGCCACCCTCGTTTACGGGGAACCCAAAACCGGATTTAAACTTTGGTTTACTAAACTAACTAACTCAAACCATATCACAGGAAAACAAAATGTCTTGGCAAATGCCTTATCCAGAAGCTGCCTAAATTCTGTTCAGAAATTTTAATATTACAAATTTATAAGATGACTGAAGGCATCAATGCAAGACATTATAATAACAAAGTGTAAAATTTGCACGTGTAAAATGTATGTAAATTAACCAAAAATTGTTACAGTCTAAGCCAGATTTTGGAAATTCTCATTTATTCATATTTTCATTTAAGGGGGAGGATGTTATATTGGCCTCCATTTGTCTGATTAATTTTAAAATTATTAGTTTTCTCATTTTATTTTAGAAGAATTTCTCAAGGGAAAGTATTTTGTTTACTATAAAGAGAGAAAGGGGAAACCTCTAAGTTTGTTTTGCTAATTGCACCTGTTTAGATGCACAATAGGGGAAGTGGGGCATTCCCAAGGTGCTAAACTTAGAACACTTGTTTATGCTTAAAAGATCAACATTGCAATATCGGGGAATTCCCCCATAGAGTTAATATATATGAAGTGATGTAAATCGGGTGATAATTCCGATTGGTCCACTAGTGTGTAAGGTTATGTTTATACATGAGAATGATGTAATGAATTATTGTTAGAAGGGAATCTAATCTGTGAGTATTAAATACTATCACGGAAGGAACTCCTCTGCCCGCATCCACTACTTATACAATAGCTAGAAGATAGCTAGCTTTACTCTGCATTAAGGAGCAAGAACATCAAGAACCTAGTGCCAGGATATATAATCCATTGAGCAAGTTGCTGTAATTTTCTACTGTCGTCTTTGAAGCCCGAAAGTGCTGGGGAATCAAAATAAGGAGTCCAATTGTGCAGCTAGAAATCGTGGTGATTATCTTGGACTAATATATCCTGTGGATTTATTATCGTCGAGGGACTTAATTTAACCCTTGTCGCCTTGAACTTCTGGACAAATATTACCTTCTACTGAGAAGATTCCCTTGGAATATTAACTGAGGATTTTCTGTATGAACTTTTTGCACTGTCATTTTGGAGTCTTCGCCTGGAGGACATATCATCGTTGAACTGCAACGCCTCTTATTGAACATTAAGTATTATCTTAATATAGTGTGTACTTTTATTCTGTAATTTTGTTGGACATACCAAAATTCTTGAACCAAATAAGTAAAATTATTAAACTGTTTATTATATAATAATTTAGAATCATTGTGCACAAGGCTCATTTATTTGTGTTTGAAAGGTATTTCTGCACCTTAACGGTCTACTGAGACGTCATAACATACTCAGTGCAGAAATGTTACCCCCTCTGTTTTCACTATTGGCTTGCCACCACCATACCTACTTTTTCATGAGTTTAATGTCATATTAGATTTATACATGAGTACTTACGTGTTATGTTCCCCCACCCTAATACATATACAGATGACTGCTCATGAGGGAATGGTGCAAAATAACCACCCGATTTATGCCTGCGTTCTCCCATTCAAGCTGCTCAAAGTAGTTGCTCAGTGCTGCTTCTTCACCAACTATACTTAAACCCCAAATTCACATTTCTGCCCAAAAATGCAAGGAGATTTTCAGCGGTGAAATGAAAACAAACGCAAACATCAGCATGATCTGATCGATGAGTGCTGTAATGTCAAAGTTCGGGTTAGATGAATCACTGCGACACTGGTGATGCGAGATACCAATAGTTGGGTCATTTGGAGCAATTCCGTGACGTGGGGAGAGCAGAGTATCATTTCGCAGTTGATTTGTCTTCTATGAAAGTTTAATGAACAAATTTAGAGGGGGTGCCCCTCGTTAAAGTGTGGCGGAATCAAGGAGGGGGGAAAATTCATAATACGGGGTTAAAAAATGAGGAATGCTTGTAACCAAAGTGGTCGTTTTGTTACAAGGAATTAAAAAAAGGTATAGTTTGCTTTTTTGTTGTTTTGTGTTTTTGTTACCACCTCTACAACCGTGTGGTGAAGGATATATAAGACAAAACTTATCAAAGGTCATCACCAAAGGTCAATCATTAAACGGCACAATTTCTTTAAAAATGCGTCGTAAAATCGTTACCTTTCAACAGGGGTTGCAGCGAAGTTAGTTGACGCTCTAATTTGTATTTGTTATCGAGATAAATGGCATACAAGGTCAACCCCATTGGCCTCTATTGATCTCAGAATTTAAAGGGGGATGGCTCGATTTAAGGATATGAAGTTTTCATCTGATTAGATTGGCCTTCACCAAAGCCCCACCTGTAAAAGTTTCGCGCCGAATTTCAATCCGTTTGCAGTGAGAGCTAAAAACGTGAGATCGGAAGCCCATAGGAGTACTGTGTAAAATTAATATTGGTCGACAAATTGGGGTACATTGCGCTATATATCCAAACCAAACATCATTGGCCTAGATTTCACAGGGTTAAATGAGAAAAATGAGTAGCTTACTTCTGATACAAAAATATTGACCACTTCATGGTAAAATCTGGGATGCTGGGGGAAGAAGCTATTAGCGTCGGGCCAGGACCATTTAAAATCGGTTAGAGCGGGTTCAAAATTTTGGTGGAGTCTTTGAGGAAAGATGAACATTTGAGCCCATTTTAACGAAAAGTGGAGCAATAATATTATTTAAGATTTACCTTTGTGATGACCTTTGACGATTTTTGTTTTATAACCATAACCATTTACATGTAAGTATGACAAACTATACCCTTTTTTAATCCTGAACAAGACGCACACTTTGATTACCTTTTTTTACGAAGCCAAGCATTGTAAATTTTTCCCCCCTCCTGAATTCGCCAACACTTTCACGAGGGGCCACCCCGCTAAATTTGGTGCATTAACCTTCATAGAAGACAAATCCACCTGAGAATGATGGCTCTTCTCTCCCTGTCACTAAATTGCTCCAAATGACCAACTCAATGCAGGGGAAAAGTTACCATAAAAGCCAACTATTTCTTGTGAGGGAATAGTAACTTCCCTCCCTGTGAATTTGGGGGAACAGCCTAAATATTTTAATGACACATGATACAGTATCTACCATTCTTAAACAGCTGTGAAACTGTAAGCAATTCATCATTGGCTGATGCCCGGTTCAATTCGTTGAATTGAACCCAGTAGTACGCACTGCTATTGAAGTTTTTTTTAAACATTTTACTCCCTCCTTTCTACTGTGGTGCTACTTAAATACTATAAAGGGTGCACTGCTGCAAAATGACACAAAATAAAATGTATATTTCTGTATCTTTTCTTCTATCTTATCTACACCTATTCATGTTTTGCACGTAATTAATCATTCTAAGACAACATTTTTTGTGGGGCAATATCTCTTAATGCCCCCTTAACTTTGTACGTGGAGGTTATAAGATAACTTGGACACAGCAATATAGTAGATACGCACAAGCAGATACATGCCTGTTGCTTCATACCTTGCAAATTTTTTCTACGTTGATCAGGGCACAGCATTAATGTTGCAGGTAAATAATTTTATATATTTAAATATTCAGTGACCTCTATTACTATGGGTGATTTGATACATGTTTGGCTATTAGTATTTGGCTTGTTTTTGAATAGGTCCATATGTGACTTACTGTGTCCTTTCGCTCTTCTTCATGTATGTCTGGCTCAGAGGTAAAGTGAACTTACGGCTTTCACATTGTTAAATATGGGCATCACCGTAATCCCATTTGTTAATCATGCAGATAAGAACAAAGATTGTATGTCTACTATGCACACACAAAAGCTGCGTGCCATATATGAACATCAATCCCGACTTCTGTCCGGAAAATGTATAGTCCTTCTCCATTCAGATGTTCCCCTCCTGAAGTGGAATTCCCACATTTCTTTGGACTAAGTCTCTCCATCTCATTGTAGGGTGGTCTGGTTAGTGTTTGGGACATAAAGTCATTATGAGACAAATATGTATACTTTTTGTAACAGTTGTCGATAAGATCCATGTATTTATTGTCTATATATTCCAAATTCTATTCCTCCACTATATGAACGTACATTGTTTATTGGTGATTAACCACAATTGCAGACCCCATACATGCTGTGAACTAGTTTTGAAAACACACAGCACGTTGTTCATCACAATAAGTTCAATTCAAATTATTAGTTTTTGTATAGGGATTCCAACCAAACAACTATAGCTGATGTAATACCTGTTATTTATTTAGCCGATTGAAGTTAATGATGTATATATTGCAATGATTTTGTATGAAAGTAAGACGTGTCTTCTTTGGCTTTTAAAATGTGTTATTGCATGAAAAATCATGACATGTTTATGTTGTACGTCATTGTTTTAAGGGATTCAACCAAAGGGCCGGGCAAAGATATGCAATGAATAGAATCTTTTCATCTGTGTTAATAAAAAAACATGTAAGATCACACATTCAAGTGAATTTTGAGGGGGATTTGGGCGGGGTGAAATTTGAGGGATACATCCATTTTTTACCCCTTTTGGATCAAAATCCTATCTTTGCCAAAAATCTGTCTTTTTTTTTGTTTCTTCGTTTACTTATTCCATTTCACGAAGCAAACAGAGTGAAATTAACCGTCAAAATTTGACTGAATATATTGATGTCATTATTTGTTTTATATCATGAAAGATATCATCCATTTTCTTTTTATGCTATCAGTTTTGGGCACAAATCACTGCAATATAATAGCTGTAATTAACCTTAACTTTAGTCGTGGAAAACTAACAGCTTAGGCGGGCAACTGCACAGTTTTCATAAATAGAAATTTGTTCATTTGCTCACAAATGATAGTCTAGGCCATTGGCAGAATAGACACAATATTTTACACATAAAATAACATCACCCAAAAAGAGAGGGACATTTAATAGAGGCTAAAGACACCAGTATTTGTAGGCTAACTTTTAAGTTTGTGCGGTAACTTTAATCAACAATGCGTCTATTCATGAATATCACGTACTCGTGTACTCATTGATATTAAAACCACAAAGGGTCACAGACCGGTCAAAACAGTGTGCATGTCGTGGGAATCAACTGTTGCATGTGTTTTCTTGTGTTACACGCCATTTCCGCTTCGTCGACATTAATTATAAAATCGTTCTGTTTACCAATAAGCACAATTTTGGGCTTAATAATTTCAGGTGAGAGCTAATATATAAAAGCTTTATAACCATGCAAAAATATAAATTTTGAAAAATCTAGAGGGCACACTATTTTTCAAATGTGCCGGTGTCTCTTTAAAACATCTTCACAAAGAAAATATTGGACCTGATGGAATTTAGGCAAAGGTGATATATTTCATGTATAGTTATATAGACGATTTGTACTGATACTGAAGTGACTGTTACTTTTTGGCTTTACAAGTTGTGGGGTCCTTTTGGTACATGTCATGGGGAGAGTACTTTTTCTAAATTTCCGTACCTGACCCATCTGACACTTATGAATTCAGAAACCTTCATGGAATAAAAGCATTGCCCTTTCATTCCATGAGGGTTCAGAACCCTTCAGATGGGTCAGTTATGAAACTCCCTGTAGATGATGGTTGGTTTTAATTGGCTGCTGACCATCTACATATGCATTGGGCAAAGAAATTTCAATTAAGCACTCTAGCTTTAATCCTCACACAGCAGTATTGCTGAGTGTGAGGTGAATCCGGCCACCCTCGTTTACGGGGACAAAACCGGATTTAAAACTTTGGTTTAACTAACTAACTAACTAACTTCAAACTTGGTAGAGTAATAGCTAGTTTAAGTTAAACCAAAGTTTTAAATCGGGTTTTGTCCCCGCTAAATGAAGGTGTGAGGATATAAGAGCATATAAATTACGGATGTCTGATTCAGAATAAGGCTTTCTGCCACAATATGAATATTAAAGGGATTAGCAGCGATATTGCGAGAGAATCGAAAAATGTGGAAATGCATTTGTTTTAACTTATAAATCAGGGATAAGTCTGTACAATTCCATATAACTGCTTTAATGTAGAAACAAACCACCAAATAGTGAAAAAGTTAAGTATTTGAGGAAATTTGTCATACCGTCTCCCGCAAATAGACATACAGTTATGACGTCTCAAAATCTACAATAAACAGCTGATTGTGGTTTACACTAGCACAGAATAAACAAAGATCAATAAGTTTGTGTTTGAGGTCAACTGTAATTGAATCATGTGCACAATATCAACCTTAAAATCTGGGATATTCACCAAGAAAGCTTTTGATCTCAAGTTGGAATTTTGGATACGCACGTATAGAATTAAGAATCAGATAAAAGTACTGAATTGTCTTTAACACCAGAAATTTTCAGTCCAACCACTTGCAGGTTACGTTTTCTTATCCATGACCAGTAACAAAATACAAAAATATTAATTTTGAGTATTTTTTCGATGTTTCGGATTCAAATCGCTGCTATCCTTTAATGACTCTATTAACCAATCCTAATTGTGTGTGTGGGGGGTACCCCAACCAATCAAGACTGTTCCCGTTCTGCCCAACTTCCTTATCAACATGTTAAATGAATTGGTTGTTATTTAATCAACACTAGAATGTTTTTAATTATAAGTGCAATGAATTTAGTTAACATTGTAATCTGTATTGTATCTTGTACTTGGTAATTTATTTATTAGTAAAAAGCACAAATCACCTGACTTGCCCAAGTTTTATTTAGAGGTTAATTGCTGAACATTTCTTGCTTCAAGAGTGCATTGGCAACAAAAATTATGCACACACGCTAGTGTGTTGAAGAATAATTCAACACCTGGAATACTCAAATATATCAACACAATCGAGCACTGGGTAAGGTTTATCCCAGGACGACTTTGACTTAATCGTGCTGCTACTTTTTAACTGAAGGTCAGAACCTAAACAACATTGTGATCTGTATGAGAGAAATTCTTCATGGCACATTGAAACAGAAAACATTTGGACTTGCTTTCAAAATTTACCGACTTTACCAATTACGCCGCCTTATTTTACAAAGTTCCCACATTTCCATAATTGGACCAAAAAATTCTGATTCGCACCTTTCAAACCCCTTCCCCCAACTTCAAGAATAGGTTCCTCATTTTATAACCCTACTATTTGTTGTTCTTTCAGTAAGATTCGTTTTTAGTCTATTCACCATAATGACTTACAACGTTCTTTGAATAATCAAGCAATTTCCCACCTAAACTACACATTATACCCATTTGTCCTATGCTAACCATTTGAAATGAAAAATTTGTTATTATGCATTTTTGTTATTTTTTATGCCAACTAATTTCGGGGCCTCTACACATTATGTCTGACCAGAATGGATTAGAAAAGTAGGCCTTATATATTTTTATTTTCAAAAGAACCGAAAATGGAAACAGGTGGTTAACACACCATAAAGAGAGTCCCTGAACGGATAATTAAATCCAGTGTGAAACTCCTATTACATTCCTCACAAAATACAAAACACACAAAATGGACAATCTGACCTTCATATGGATTTTAATTGTTTCGGTCGAAAATCACTGATAATGGTGCTTACATTTTCTCACCAATTGTGGCTTTAAACATTTTTCTTTCTTCATAGCACACATTCTCATACCCAAACATACTACAGACGGCATTTTCAAAGTCCTTAATGGTTCTGAACTCATTTGGTGGGACTATTAAAGGTGCTCATTGTGATCAACCCCATCCATATTCACCCTTAAGTAGTTTTGACATCAATAAAAGGCCAAATTTTTTGCTCTGAAATTTCAGCTTCCATCAATTTCTTTCCAATATCGAGACAAGCTTTTAAAAATGGTTAACCATTAATATAATATGAATCGGCTTGGCAAGCGTGCATTGTCGCTCAATCAAACCTCAAGTAGTTGTCCACAATACTTGTGGTAAGTGTATACAAAAGTGGCATGCTCTCATACCAAGTACAACATGATACCCATAAATCGGAACAAGCCCTTTAAAAACACATATTTTTAATGTTTAATGTGATTCCATGGAGCATCTATATAGTTCCTTATATTCTGTTGGCCTGCAACTCCCAAAGTTTTTGGAAAGCTCCGACTTGGTCAAATACACATTTTTCATGCTGTTTTAGGAAGTTTCTAGTGCATGCCTAAAGGGGCATTTCGTGATCCCACCCATATCCCCCGCTTCCCCTAATAAAAGTTGAAGATTTTTATATCATCTGAACTGTTACCTTAAGCGGCGGCGGCATAACTAAAATATACGTAACAATCGAGCATTAGTGAAAAAGCAAGGGATTTTGTATATGATAGTAGAGTACTATATACGTAAATAATGAATCTAGCCACTCAATTTTTTTACCTTACCCTGAATGTTGGCAGCCATTTTTCAAAATGGCTGCCAAAATTGCCTTTTTAATTATTATCACATGCATACACTTTTACAATACCGGGTGACATGATAACTTAAAATGTTGTGTAATGGTCGGAAAATATTAAGAAGAAATGTAAATTGACCACAACGTTTAAGGAGATAAGGGATAATTTTAAATCAAACATTCATCCTTCAAATGGCCGCCAAATATTTTATTTGTTATTTAATGATATTACATACAGATCTGTAAAACTATTTCAACTAATATTTTGGTGTATTGCTAGTTACCGTCACAGATATTACCAAGAAATAAAGCATACTGCATGTTTAAAGCCTCTAATGGCATTTTTAAAAGTGCAACTAGAGATTTCACAAATCAGATGTCCCTTAAAGAATCAAAAGTACGATTTTTGCCCCTGATGTAAAGCTTTCAATCCAAAATATCCCCATCTTAAAGGCTTAAGTTGAGAAATGTTTCTTTGGTACAACAATTGTTTAAATTTCTAATTTTGTTATAGGAGCAAAACGAAAGTCAGCCTATGTTTTAATTGAAATCATAGCATCAAAATCGCCTTTTTTTCTCTATTTCAGACTTTCCATGTACCGAAATACAAGGTAAGCAGGCCCGTATCCAGGCCAGGAATTTATTTGGGGGTGCATATTTGCCAGAATTGGACCTTTTTTTTCTAGAACAATTTTTAGGTTGCCCGAAATTTTTTGACCGTCGCTCCAATCTGCCGAGGGGGGGGGGGGGATGGGGCAATGCAAATCATCGGCGCTTCAAAAACACTATAATTTAGTAGTGAATGCATGTAAGCACTGTAGTGACCGATAATCATCTATTGGGTCATCTAATTCGTGTCTATATGAAATTAACTATTATGACACAATATTTGGGTGCCCTCAAAATCTCTCTTGCACCTTTAAATCGGCCCGTATTGAATTCAATTGAATCATTTCAGTCTTGAGATTTAGATTTGTAGTGAGATGAAATTTTTGTTCACCTGGTATAGCTTCAAGGTCACATGTACATTAAAATGCTTATGTCTGTAGTGAGGCTTTCTTATGGCCTCACTTTAAATGTATACTTCGCTATGTAATTATGATACTTTTTGAGTTGACACAATAGGGAAATTGAGTATTTTGTTTTGTGACCAAATTTAATTTGTGAGGCAAAGTCGCGAGTTTAAAAAAACGCCATGGCCTGTTATTTCTTAATATCTATACAACATCATTGCCAAAAATATCAACAACTTCTTCTTTCTTTCTTCTTTGGCGTATTCCACAAGTCTCGTGGATACCTGTTAAACGAATGACAATGGAGAACTTCAGTAACCTTGTTTTGAGTTTGCTTATAGAAGTTCAAACCTTAAACAGGATTTCCCAGTCTTAATTCATGTCCTTGGCCTCAGGGAAGCGTAGTGGTCAATCTGCTTTTCAGATCGAAGGCCATTATCATTCAAAAGGTGACATTATCATAACTATTACGGAAATTAATCTGTGATTACATATATTTGCCCACAAGCAATCCTCATCTATGACCTTTAAAGACACTTGTTTAGTATCATAATCCATCAACATGTTAGTTAGTTATTTAAATCAAATTTTAAATCGGTTTTGTCCGCCCCCCGTTAACGGGGGTGGCCGGATTACCTCACATTCAGCAAGACTGCTGTGTGAGGATTTATTGGAGCAAAAGATAATTGACCGGATGCCCTTCCTTACGTCAATCCAAGGTTCCTATTGGGCAACCTATTGCCGCCCATACAAGGCACCTGTGGCTGGATGGCCGCCAAGCACTCCAGAGCTGACGCCCTTGTAGCTAGGTAGATCTTCTTTTTCATCTACCGGGTAACTTCGATACAGTGAAACATTCTGAATTCCAGGACAACCCAGTAATACTTGATCAGCACTATGTATTATCACCGCAAATCCCGTGGCGAAATGGCCAGAAATATATGGAGAAAACAAATTTGTTATGTCCTCATGGAAGGTCTACATAGTGAGATGGGCAGCTCTTAAGACTCTTGGAGCTTGGCTACAGCTAGTGGCTGGGTGTCAGGCACTGATACGACCTTGTGGCAGATGCCCACAAGGGTCCTATGGGAGCAGCATCTGACCTCTAACAGCATACATTTTGAGCTGATTCATATAAAGGGGTGTATTTTTCTGTTGTAACATTTGCAGCAACAATTGTCAGAATCGCACGGAAACCTTGAACTTCCCGAGGCACAATCTAGAGACTTCTGAAACAACCGATCATCATATCGATTCGTATCTGGCCGATATTACCCATATCATTAAATATCGGATTCGGCAAAACAAAAGGCTTTCCTTAACGATATTTGTAGAGAAACCAAACGTCAGCAGCATCTCTTTATGCTGAAACTGATGTTGGAGTGTTTAATCATTTAGAATTAGTAATTTTTTTATTATGAATGCAACAAGAAGAACATATCCTAATTGGCATGACATAATCCAAATCGAAATGTCAAAGAACATGGAAGATAATTTTTGTTATGCATAACCCCATACAGCTAAAAGATAAAGAAAAGCCAATAGCTGTTAACAAATACAGGACTCCTTATATTTCTTGTTAGTTTTATAATTTCCTTGGATCAACCTTAAATTTACCCATTGCATAACCATGGGAAATGATGAGGTTGATTCATAAGCAAATTATTAAAACTACAAAGAAGTGTTAAGGTTCCTGTAATTTTTTTAACAGCCAGTTGGCTGTTCTTCTTTTTTTGCTGTATTGGGGTTATTCTTAACAAAATTAACAGTTACAGTTTTGGCATGTGATGCTTGCTGACATTTGATTCTTCAAATATCGGTTAGCAAAGCCCATTTTAAATGTATTTGATACTGACTATTTTTTACAATATAAACTGCGCCAAACAAATCGGATTTCGGATATCGGCGATCTTAAAAATGTATATCGGGTATCGGATCGGAAGACAAAAAGTCATGTGCGGTGAACCCTAGTCTAGAGCTACGGTCCATTGGATGCTAGACATTTATTCCATTACATTAGTAAGGTATTCATGTGTGGATCTGGTATGGGATAAGGTATATATCCCTTAAATCCCTAAATGCCATTTTTTTTTTGGCGGTTGCCACTTTTCAAAAACACGAATGCAGATTCCTGCCTTTTGTTTACGGGAAAAGGAAAGTGCTCCATAATCTAACATCGTTTTGAATAAACAAAAGATTACTTGTTATCAATACTGTTGAATGGTTATGACCAAACTCCTATTGGAGGATACGGTCTCCCTCTTCTCATTCTCTCACAAAGAGGTTGATAGGCACATGAGTTGCATTGTAGCCCATGCTACACATAACCCATAGCGAAATACTCGCTTTCCGGACTGTAGACACTATGTTGTTGTCTTAGTACAATTTCAACATAGATCCAGAACTGAACTGGACCTAGGGATTTGGAAAAGGAGGGAGAGATTTTTTTGATACTTGGCGGCCTTTGACCCAATAAAGCGTGACAACTCCTAATAACGACTTATAAATAAACACAAAGATAATTGCCAGGTGAATAAAGTAGTGTTAGTTTTCTCTCATTACGTGGGTCTCGATTCCCGATGTACAAAATTATCCTGACTTGTATAAGGTGATAATGATATACAAGTTTAGCAAATATTGTAGGTGCTTAATGTTGATGAACGTTACTACCCTTATGGAATAGTCGAGATTCGAGATTCTTATTTGGTATCCATGAGGACAGTGACGGATTTGTCCTTAACGTTGTTGTTAAGGAAACAATTCAGTGCATTCATTGATTCTTATATTACCAGCAATCAGCGTTCATAGTACAGGGATATTTCTTGTTTTGGGGAACTTAGTTGAAATTCATCACTTAATTGAGGGCTTTGTGCGACTACAAGTTATTATGATGTTGATGATGATCATCCAATTTTAAAATTACGATTGCAAAAATGCAATGTCGTTTCAAATTTACGTAACACGCCTTTAATATCATTGAAAAACATTGTAACCTTAAAGTAAGACGATTCGACGATCAATGCAGATATCTAGCAGGTTTTATGCGAGTTGAGAGAGTAGTAGTAAAAGGTGGGTATTGCTATATTAGCAAAATATGTCTAAAATGAATTTCCGGCGGCCTTCGCTGGAAAATGGCCGACAGGGAAACATATTTTCAATGCGCCCGCGGATTGGACAAAACAGTTTGTTAACAGCATTTACTTATTTTTTATGCCTAGATAGACAGAGCGTTAAAGGCAGGGGTTGAAATATTAGCAAAATATGCCAAATAATGGTGTCGTTTTGCCGGCCATCTTGGAAACTGGCGACAGGGAACATATTACAATGGCCTGTGGATTGGACATTGTAACATGCAGATTTAGCATATTCTTATGCCTAGTATAGGCATATAAAAGGCAGGTGTTGAACAGACTTAGCAAAAAATAGGCCTAAAATGGTCATTGGCGGCCCATCGTGGAAAATGGCCGGACGGGGACACCATTGACTGCAATGGCCTGTGATGGACAACATAGTAACAGGATTTAGTTATTTATGCGCGAATATTATAGGAAGAAGTAAATTCGGTGTTGAATTATTAGCAAAATAGCCCTAAAAATGTTTCATTTCTGCGGCATCTTGGGAAAATGGCCGACAGGGACAACATATTTCAAATGGCCGTGATTGGACAACAGTAAATGCTGTTTAGCATTTACTTGCCTAGAATAGGCATAAGTAAAAGTAGGTGGTGGAAAATTAGCAAAATATGCATTAAAATGGTCATTTTGGTGGCCATATTGGAAACATGGCCGACGGGGAGGATGCAAATGCGATGGCTCGAATCTTGATTGTTCGTTACTACTTTCTTGGATACATCTGTGCCAAAATTTCCATGCTTGTTCTACAAAATGCACGCTAGGTTGCTATGCCGCTCACATTAGTAATCCACATGTACCTATCTTACGTGCAAATCAGTCGTATCGTAAGAAATTTGCAAGTTTGTATTTTCTGTCCGCTAACGGACAGAAATTACACCCACAGTGGCTATGGGACTGTGGGGAACAAGGCAAATGTTCATAACACAATCCGCTAAAGATCGGGATCAACTAAAATTTTGTGATAAGCTTTCTTCAGGAATAGCTAGTGAACAAGAATAAAACAGAAAGTAATGAAATCACGAATTGGACCCTTAAGTGCATGCAAGTTAAAGTCTGACTCAGAGATTTGATATTATTTTTTGTGTAATAATGAAAAATAGTCAACTAGAACTCAAGATAGACACCTAAAAGCACAATTCCGAAATGTGAGATGAGTCGGGATTTTCGTTTTGATGCAGAAACATTTGTGTTACTAATATGTACACGGAGACTGTGTATACAAAAATTCGGTCCGGAGTTTTTATAACAAGTTGTGATTTTTTTATGAAGGAATTCATTTAAGCTTAGCATTTCACACAGTATTAGTATATGGACAAGCATTGTGAAATGCAAAAAAAAACAAATTTTTTTGGAAATTGAGGGCGCCCTCCTCAGGAAATCTCTGGAGTCGGCCTTGAAAGAGTTTCTGAGAGTGAAGAAAACCAAGCAGGTAATAATACAAGGGTGACAATCAGAAGGATGTAACTCAATCCTAAAAGAAAATAACGAATTTCTTTTAATTTGCTGTCAGAATTAAAATGTTCTTCGTTTATATAATGTTGCTATATTGAGCTTTATGAGATGTTTACATTTTGAGTAAGAAGAGATTTGCTTAGTAGAAAATATTAAACAGGACATTTCTCAAAAGCAGTATTACAGCCGAATTGAAAAGAAATTCTTTAATAGTTCTTTTAGTTGAGTTACGGCCTTATGATTGTCAACCCCTCGATTACAAGTTCTCTAAGCTTTCTAACAATGAACAATCGGGGCTTCCTATAATAGATGTGCTTTTGAAAAGACCAAGTAAATGTTATATCACAAAGAAGAAGCACTCATTCAGCTGTGTTATTACAGGAGTTAGTTACAGATAGTAGAGGCGTAAATATGACACATGTCCTTAACCTTGAAAAAATTCTAATAAAAGGACTCTTGTATATTCTGGTAGGCTATATATGAATTAATTACCAAAAAACTTTGTCCGCTTCTAGTTGCGCGTTGGTCAGCTATTTAAGGTCAAAGGTGAACGACCTTATACGGCCTATTGATGGGTTATACACTGGATAATCCAATTGGCCTAGCAGCAAAAAGATGGGTCTATACCCATGTTTTGGGGGTCAATAAAACACAATTAAACAGTCTTGAGGCTACAATTGAAAGTCATCAGTATCTTTCAGCATGGTACAGAACTTTTAATCAAAAATTGTCCACGTTTTCTCAACATAAATTAGCCCATTCGTCAGTTTTGTACAAGTATCAATAAACCAAACAACATTGACCATATCTATAATGAAAAACAGCCAAAATATTATTTGTAAAATCAGAAAAAAAAAAAAAAAACTGGATATCGAAGATAACTAATTAACATTCTTGGAAAAATATTTCATTTGTGCACATCAGAAGCCTCATATACCACTGTTGAAATAAACCAAACTCCTGAAACTGCATCCCAGGGCGCAGTGATTCGCCCTTTCTCCATACCAAATGTTTTCTCATAAAAAATAAAAACAAAAACTTCAAATGACTTTCTGAGGGTGGAGAATAACAAATTGAGGGAGGACCGAATGTAGAGGCTTAACGTGAACATGTCCTAAGTAACCTTGAACAAATTCTAGTAAAAGGACTTATTTTGTATATTTTGGTAGGCATAAATATGAATAATTTGCGGCCTTCTCGTGCGGTTGTCAGAATTCAAGGTCAAAGGCATGTGATGGGTCATAACAGCTCAGCTAAATGGCCTAGAAGCAAAAAGGTGGTGGCAATAAAAACAACATATTTTAGGATACAAATGCAGCCATCATTCCTTTCAGCATAGAACGCACTTTCATTCGAATTTTTACAAGTTTTCTCACGTAAATTAGCCAATCGTCCAGTCTGACAAAATATTAAACAACAATATTGGACCGGATATATATAATAATGAAACAGACTACAGTATTATTGTCAAATCAAGAGAATATTATTGGACAGATCATCGAACTAATGAGTCCTGTGTGATTTAATTAATGTGGGTATAGTGGTAGACCTGTTTGTACAGATTTCATTGGGTACTATTAAAATCCCCAGACCCCGCTAAAGGAGCCAACCCCCGAAAAAGGCGGGACATGGCACGCACCAAAATATCAGGACCACATCAAGCGGCGCTGTGATTCGCCCGTCCGCAAAATGTTTCCTCTCCAAGGAAAAACCAACAAAAACAAACCAATCAACCAAACCTTCCAACGGACCTCCTGGTAGGTAGAGATAACAAATTGTGTGAGCGCCATAAAGATCGGGAAGGTAGGGTATCACATTAAAGGTATCGCCTCTCACTCATGAGAGGAAATACACTGTTACTATGCTACCTTCCTTCCACAACCTTATTTTTGCACAGGAATACCAATGCATGGCCTTAATCGGGGCGGAAGAATGTCGCAGAAGGCAGCCAACGCCAACGCAACCCTGCAACGCACACCATAGTAGCCTAATCTCCTGGTCAAGTGTACAAGACAAGAAGGATTGGCGCGACCCCCTCTCTCTTGACTAAAACAATTCATACAAAGAGACTTGTTGGAAGGTGGTGGAAGTAAACTCCAACCGACATGGCACAAACATGTCTGGGACGAATGCCTCTTTTAGAAGCCCCAGGGGAAAGCGTGAGCTCGAACCTCATATGGCCAACAAGAGCCAGTCAAAACAATCATGGTGTTTTTGTCTGCATTTCAGACGATGAGGAAATCCAGCTGGCTCAATGTGTCCTTGCTGCAGGCTCTCTGAGCGTCTGCAAACCTGGTCTGCAACAACTATGGTGAGAGGGCAAGAAAACACCGATCTGCGGGGTAAAAGAAAGAGTTCTGATCTTGGCCAAAAAGCCTGCAGTGGAAGATAGAGACCTCTTGCGCGCTAAAAGCGGTGGTGGGCCTCGTCCGTAGACAAGGCATGTATATCCGAGCCGATGGCCCACAAGCCACCCACTAGGAAGGTCCAGAAGACTAAGCTTTGGGTGGTTTAACATGTTTCGAACAAGAATGCAAAAACAATGGCAAATTCCACTGCGGAACAAGGCTACTTACGAGGGAGACTAAACGGTCATGGCCAACACCGAGCCTCACGGGTCTGGCATGTGGCTGTGCGGTTAAAAAAGAAAACCTCGGACATTCAGGACCCTCAGTTAATACCATCTGAAAGACTCCTTGAGGAAATTGCCAAACCGGTTTATGGTCAGAAATTGCATGGATCGAACTCTTTATCAGACACATGCATGGTAATTCTAGATGCTCTAGTGGATTTGCCTGATCAGTGAGATGGCAGCCTGTTCAGAAAGTCTCACCTCAGTGTACAGCCTACAGAAATGAACCAGACAGGTTTGGGCATGGGGGTGCACTCTTACCAGGCCCCCTCCTTTTGGAAGATTGATCTGTTCCTTACAAGCCGATCTAGCCGCCTGGAATAACCACAGCTGACGGGCCATAATGGGCTACCAGCGGCCCAGGCAGTCTCGAGATAGAGCCACTCGGGAACTTTTGGGAACATGGCAAACTGGAGAAGATGATCAAGCTAATAGGTATCAAATCCTGACCGGTCCGCCGCCATAGCGTTCCCGTTTGACTGCCCGGGGATCAGGGTTCCAAGAGTAGGCCCCTAATATGACACAATCGGTTGATTCATGACTGAGGGGAACAGATCCACATGTGACGGCCACATCTAGAGAGGGGCGGCAAAACTGACAAAGTAGAGATGCACTCCACCCGACGGCCCTCGAATCTGGATGGTCGGGATTAGGAACCCTCCTGGGAGACTGTCCGCTAACCATTATTCCACTCCCGAAAACACGGGAGGCGATCAGCCCGAGGTCCCAAATCCGGCACCACCTGTATAGCCGAAGAATCTCCTTGCATAGGCTGGGACTGATTACACCCCTTCCTAGTTTATATGTCACCACCTTTAATATGTCACAGCAGACAACCAATTACCTTCCTCTGACATGACCACGGGGGCCAGTGCCGCAAGGCCAGAAAGACGGCGAACAAAATCGAGGCGTTATGTGGTGGACGGCCACGAGGTCTGCCACGAAGAGATTGGGGTGAGCCCCCCCAACTTAAACCGCATTCCGTCTTTCAGGTATGAAACGATAAACGTGTTCGAGTTTTGATAGGTCACAGGTAGGCGAATGGGACTCCTTGCCTCATATGAGTGCAAGTCCTCATTGAAGGTCTGAGGTAAACCTTTTTCTTTTGTCTCCTGGGTGAGGAAGGTGGGTGTTACCACTGCCAACAAGGTTTTATACGGCCAGCTAAAACAAATAAATTTGAAACCGAATGGCTGCATCTAATATTGGGACCATCATTGCTTTCATTGAGCGCAAATAATATGTCACGCCACCTTACCTTTGGTAGCGGTAGACCCAGGACTCAGGTTTGGAGGAAGGGATGAGTTGCCCCCCCCCCGTAAATATTTGTATTTTTCACTTCTCTCAAAATATATATGCTTTATGCACGTACTACGCTGTGTATGTTTAATACAAAACTTGATTTTCTTCATATCACCCAAAAAACCTAACAAAATCACACATTCCTGTATTTAACTCAAAAGAGAAATTGTTTATTTTAGCACAATCGGACAAATCAAGTTTCCCATGATTAATACTTCATAAAACATTACTATGACGTCCATTTGAGGACTATTGGAATGCTTCTTGATCAATGGAAAGGGGAATTACCAATCCACTGTATCAAAATCAGAGGCTTGTAAACTAAGAAGCCCAACTCATTTAAAAAGGTGAGGGCGAAGTTTGAAGGACCAATTCATACAGATAGTGCATACTATTTGAAAATTCAAGGAAGGGTGCATTTGATCGTTTCCCCTATATGCTAATTGTGCTTTTTTGATTGACCCAAAAACCTTGGTATAGACACTCATCTTAGGGCTGTATTTTAGACCAAATGGTTTCAGGAGTTATGATCCTTGATATGCCTTATAAAGGGCATTGACCTTCTGACCTTGAATATCTGACCACCGCAGCAGACCAGAAGCCGGACACTCATTTTCTTAATAATTCACATATAGCCTTACAAGAATGTACAAAAAGTCCCTTTTATTATAATTTTTTACAAGTTGTCCATCTGGCCTCGACTAAGAGTTTTAAAAACTAGTTGAAAAATAAAATGGTACAATTGATGCTTAACTTAAACATATGAAGCCTACCTCCACTATTACAAATCAGGCATCAAATTTATATACAACACATCCTGTACATTTACAGATATTTATACATATGTAACAAAACACAAATTCCATAAGTAATTAATCCATAGATGAGAAAATTATTTACATGATATGAAGCATTTATCTCAAAAACTATGGTTTATCCACACACGGAACTTTCCATTAATTCAGGCCATGGTGGATGTCAGTATCAAATTATGACTGGGTATAAGTATTGGAGTACAGCAATATACATTAATTATCATCCGGGCTATCCCTTTGAAACATAGGTACCACGCGGAAAGGTAAAGTTGTCCCTAGTAAAATTTCTGTCTTCCATGGGAGAGTTTAGAAAATTTCAAGGAGTTATCCTCTTACCAACAGAAAAAAACAGAAGACCCATTTTTGTCAAGTTTTTTTTTCCATCTTGACCCACTTTTTTTAAATTTTTTTATCAAAAAAAAAAAAAAAAAAAAGGCCGCATTCAAAATGGCTTGAATTTTCATTCATATTTTTTCTGAAATTTAACAAAAAACCCTTTCAACTAAATTCACAAAAATTGGAGAAACCTAACCAAAAGAACAATGGTCTAAAAGACAATTTTACTCACAATGCGCACAGCAGTCTTCTGCAAAAACTTTTGCTTTTTCTTGACGCTAATGTCCAGATGCATTTCTCATGTGTAGTAATCCTTTTGTTTATCTCATGCATGTTCTTTTGCATATTTTATGTGAAGTCAGCCCACTCCACCATCTTAACACGTGACATTAAAGGCAATATGCAGATTTTCGGTCAAGCTTAGAACTACAAATTCATAAAATATATTGTACATACCTCACAAATTCCCGAAAAATAATACAATTTGATGTAAAATTAACAAAATAAGAGGCCGTTTAATTTTTGTTTGTTTGATCAAAATACGAAGAAAAACGGGCGGATTTTGCCACGGCTTATTTATCAAAAGCGCGCCCCAATTTTTGCTCTCCTTGTGACATCAAAGTGATGACCAAAACATCGTGCTGACCAATTGTTATTGCTGCTGACACTGTACTTTGATTGATTAATGAAAGTAATAATAAAATTTAGAAAATAAAATTCAAATTACATATTGTTTCAATTCGTTGTGTTTTAATTATTATTAAGTGGCAACACTGCGATATGATGGTCACAACGTAAATTATGGATGGTCAGCACTTTGACGTCACCATTTGCCTGATGTGGATTTGTCTCGGAATCGTTTTTCGAGTAGCAATTGGGCGGAAATTAAAAGGCAAAATACTCAACAATGTTGGCCACTTTTTCAACTTAATTTTGATTTATATGTAATCTACGCTACTTAAGCTTTCCATCAGTACCAAATTTTCCAAATATTCAGAATCATGACATATTTCTTTAAAATTCACTGGATCAGAGTGAAGTAGGGTCATCCTTTCACTCAAGACACTGGACTCCTGATGCATAATATAGGCTTTCACTCCACTCATTCATAACCTAATAAACCAAAAGGTGTTATTTTCCCATAGTATTTCATCATTCAGATCAATTTACCAACCGACCCCGACCTCAAAGTACTTGTGCTATTCAAATTAGTGTGACCCATACTTTTATGCATACATATCCATCTTCATGTCGTTTCTTTAGATTTAGAAAGTCTCCAGAAATATTGGAATGGACTTTGCCATTCCCGTTAAGATGGCCGCTAATCGAAAGGTGAAGACCTCTATTGCTTGCATTTGTTGTATTCATGTATGGCTTACTGTATTTACACAATTAAAAGGATTATACAGACTCGGTATAATCCATTGGGTTATAACGATTTAGTTCGTTAGTTGCAGTGTATGTACAAGACAGAATAATGTGCATGCGATCCATGAGTGCACGGATCCTGTTTCATTTGTTGTCACCAAATACACTGATCCTTTCCTCTATGTACTTTCACAAAAGCCAAATATCTCCAAGTGCAAATATTTGTGCTGACAAATGCCCTATGTACAAAATGGTCTCTCTCTTCTAAATTCTGGCATCCCCTACACTTGTTGGCTATTCAATTGTGGCCCAACAACATCAAGTCAACCATCACGAATTGAATTCCCGTTTATTGTCATGACAATTATCAATATGCTACATTGTAAGCCAATGATGGGCACAACACAACCAGACATGCTGATGAACTGTAGAACAAAAAACCGATCAGAACACACCATATGACCAACAGTAAATCCCTATCTGCCTTCTGCATTCTTGCAAATGACCCAAAATTGGTTGCATTACTCTGATTTTAGAAATTGCTTTTAATATAACCAAGACATGTATGTTGTAGAATAACCGCTCAAACAACGAATATGGAGAGGGCAACCACCTCTCATAACATAACACAGAAACAAGGTCCACATCCACCTTTGTAACTTAGCTAGTATCAATATCAGAGAGCGATCAGCCACATAAAAAATCATGGCTTATACCCTCGATCTCACTTAAAAGTTTGATTCAAATACTCCATGTCATTGCTTTTTTTTTGTTCGCTTTGTTTGTTTTTACAGGTTCCATCACAAAAAGACAAAAACTTTAGTTAAGAACATGGAGTAGACTGAATGACCATTTGAAATGATAGAAAACCATAAATAACTTGCTTCTTTGATTTATATTGCTTTTGACGTATCAATCAACCATTATTTAAAATTTTAAGCAATTTGACATGTGTTAATATATCAAAAATAGTTTATTATTGATCAATTATTGCTAAGTCTTGTAACTATTCAATATACACACAGGCTCTACAGTTGCAGAAAAAAATCTTTACATATATGGTCTGTCCATAAATTAAGGGGGCCAACATGTGACATGATTTCTAGATCTCTACTTTCTCTGTGTCCTTGAGACAAGTTTACATTTTCAGATCTTAGAAATGCTTACAAATAAAACAGATTTTTAAAACTAAAAAGCAGCAATTAATATGATTTCATGAATTTATGGCCCATAATGATGATGTCCAAGGTAACCGGGACACCAAGATAACAAGACCGAGAATGTCTCGGAAGCTGCAAATGAACCAATAGCATGTGAGGTTGTGGGAGTTCAAAATTAATGTTGGTCGACCAAAATGGGGCACATTTTCGCAACTTTTGTCTAACTACAGCAAAACATATTTAGCCCTAACATTTTAATAGGGTAAATGATTAAAATCTCTTTCGTAAAATTACTACAATACACCAAAATTGTACACAAGGAAAGAGGAACACCACAAGCAATAAGTCTGTATCCCTTTGGTATCCAAAGTTAGAATTCACTGGTATTTTTTATTACAAAAACGACTGGTAAAAGAGGCTAACACTATTGTGTAAAATTACTATAATAAAACAAAATTGTACACAAGAAAAGACAAACAGAAAATAACAAGCAATATTCCGTATCGCGAGCTCACACGTGCAAAAGATTCCCCATATAAATTGTTGCTGAATTGGCTTGTTGCCGAATTGGTTTGTTGCCGAATTGGCGTGTTGCCGAATTGGTTTGTTGCCGAATTGGCGTGTTGCCAAATTGACCTGTCACCGAAGTGTCCAGCATTCGTGCCAAGGACGTAAACATTACAGCATGAAAAAAGCATTTTGCTCATAAAATGATCCTTAGACATCCAAGAACATCGTCAGGTATGTGTTTTGTTCAGGAAGTTTACCGTTACTAAAATAAAATAGAATAAATTTTCCAATATGGCAGTATGAATCGCTACGACGAGTGTGATGATTTTATCATAGTAATATTGCACAGCTCTAATATTTTTTATTAATACCCCGGGTATTAATTAGGAACTTTGACCTTGGTAGCTCCGACACAGCGTCCACCAACTCGCTAGTTTTTGTATTGGTAATCAGCGAAAATAAGCGTATTCGTGCCGATTGGAAATGAGTTACCGGGACAGCTGTAAACTGAGCATCAATTGATACATCATTTTAATGGTACCATAATGAACACACGAACACACTAACAGAGTGTCTGGGCGATTTTTAGGAGCTTGCTTCGCAGCTCAAAAATACACTTTTGATCAGTTTTAAATAGTGGAGGATGTTGGCACTCTTTAATGCATTTAATAATTTGTTTACCTGCATAATTTCAACTTTTAAAATAGATAATTATACCCTTCTATTCAAAATATGGACCAATTTGGGAATGTGCGAGGTAACAAGGACACTAAATTGTAAAATAAAACATAGCTAATTCAGCATCCATCCAAATGATCTAGTTTTCACTCATCATTAAGAAGTCATCCAACCTTTAACAAAAAACGTTAAGCATATTAAAACTGGTTGAATTTATGATATCACCTTTATGCTAAAAATTATATTCAAGGAAAGTGTATCTTTGGTGTCCCTGTTAACCTGTACAAATTCTCATTTTTTGTCAATTACATACATCCAATACAATAATTTTGTGTTAACAAAGAAAATATTTGTTAAAGGTTTACCGTATCCCATGTGATCATATAGTATGCTTTTTAACTTACACATTGCTCAAATTTAAGTATAAGTACCAAAAATATAAAATGGTACCTTAATTTACGGACAGACCCATTTATCAACTTGAAATTTCTACAGCTGATTTCTTCAAAAGCACTCTGACAAATGAACAGCACGAATAGCTAAACAGAATGTCCAATTACAACACATAATTTGTTTTAAATGTACACTTTTCTAGTATTAAGCTCTTTTTAAAAAGTTCTTGTTGCATATTACATACAACTCCTGTAAAATTTGAACTTTATGTTGCATTGGCTCCTTTCAGTATATACACACACAAAAGAATTTTGGATGGATTTCTTAGTAAATATAAAAGCAACAATATTTTGGCAGATCTTATATACAATATAAACCAATATTTACAAATTCAAACATTGATGCATTTCATTTAAAAGGCACTACAGCAAAATACTGAAGTTTAGAGAATGAATATTGCTTTTCTACTGCACCACTAATGATACCATCAGGTGGGTCAGGGCACATTTTACAATTAGGCCAAAAAAAAATATTGAACTTGCAGACTTGAAAATGTAGGCAGTTGACTTTTTAAAAATAAAATCACCAAAATTTAGGCTGGGGAATATTTTGTTTCAACAAAGCAGCCAACTTCTTCAAATTATGGATTTTCTGAGCAAAAAATCAGGACAACTTATAGAATTGGTTAAAGGCACTACAACCCCTGGAAAAGTTGCTTTTAGCAACCATGCATAATAGCATACACACCCTAGTGTGTATAACACTGAATTTAGGTAGCGTATGATCGTTCAAAAACTTTTCCAGCGATTATATCAGTGATTCATCCGAAAGTGTCTAAATATTTGAAATTTGAAAACTGCTTTTTAAAGTGAAGGATAAAGCTGTAGAATTCTCTTTAAGTTATGAACAAGCTCTAAGGCTATGGATCAAGCTTGCAGTTTATTTCCATAAGGTGCTATATTTATGTCTTATTATATTTATGATACAAATTTTATTTTAATTTTGGCCTTGTTTCATTAAAAAAAGGAATAAACAGCTAAAATAATTAAATTTTATGTTTATATATATTCTTGTCTTTTTACCACTTTAATCATTCTAATTGAAATAAAATATTTTTTGACAGTATATAAACAAATGCGACAAAGGTATAAAGACCAAAAAGCACACAAAACTCAATAGCAAGGCATTTTTGTGGTAACGGCAGGGTTCATCACATTGGAAAACTACAGCAACCTCGTTGTGTTTTAAAGATTTTAGGACACCCATGATCGGCGTGTTTTTTTTTTTTTTTTTTTTGGACAACTTATAGAATTGGTTAAAGGCACTACAACCCCTGGAAAAGTTGCTTTTAGCAACCATGCATAATAGCATACACACCCTAGTGTGTATAACACTGAATTTAGGTAGTGTATGATCGTTCAAAAACTTTTCCAGCGATTATATCAGTGATTCATCCGAAAGTGTCTAAATATTTGAAATATGAAAACTGCTTTTTAAAGTGAAGGATAAAGCTGTAGAATTCTCTTTAAGTTATGAACAAGCTCTAAGGCTATGGATCAAGCTTGCAGTTTATTTCCATAAGGTGCTATATTTATGTCTTATTATATTTATGATACAAATTTTATTTTAATTTTGGCCTTGTTTCATTAAAAAAAGGAATAAACAGCTAAAATAATTAAATTTTATGTTTATATATATTCTTGTCTTTTTACCACTTTAATCATTCTAATTGAAATAAAATATTTTTTGACAGTATATAAACAAATGCGACAAAGGTATAAAGACCAAAAAGCACACAAAACTCAATAGCAAGGCATTTTTGTGGTAACGGCAGGGTTCATCACATTGGAAAACTACAGCAACCTCGTTGTGTTTTAAAGATTTTAGGACACCCATGATCGGCGTGTTTTTTTTTTTTTTTTTTTTGGACAACTTATAGAATTGGTTAAAGGCACTACAACCCCTGGAAAAGTTGCTTTTAGCAACCATGCATAATAGCATACACACCCTAGTGTGTATAACACTGAATTTAGGTAGTGTATGATCGTTCAAAAACTTTTCCAGCGATTATATCAGTGATTCATCCGAAAGTGTCTAAATATTTGAAATATGAAGAAAAACTGCTTTTTAAAGTGAAGGATAAAGCTGTAGAATTCTCCTTAAGTTATGAACAAGCTCTAAGGCTATGGATCAAGCTTGCAGTTTATTTCCATAAGGTGCTATATTTATGTCAGTGTGAGAGGGCTTTATTTTACAGAAATACCCTCTACGGCAGACCCAAATTTTGAAAGATCACTGACAAGTTTTTACGGTAGAAAATAAACAGACTTTGCATTTCCCGGAAAGAGTCCATGGTAAAAAAATCTTAATACTATAAACATGCTTTTACCTACTTGTTGCTTTTGGAAAATTTCAAACATTCTACCAGCATTGCAAAAATTATGCACTTTTGGACTCTATTTGACACTTGGCTATTATTAACAGTTTCACACACATAAATCACAGATATCTGTGTATAATTTGACTGAAAATCTTCAAATGACAGCAAACATGATTACTTTGGTAACATAGCACCTGACGGCACCTGCACTTAAAGATGCAACAAGAGATTTCACATATCAGGTGTCCCTAGAAAAATCAAAAGTACTGATTTTTGCCCTGATGTAGAGCTTTCTATCAAAACGATCCCCATCTGAAAGGATTAACCTGGGAAATGTTTCTTTGGTACAAAAATTGTTAAATTCTAATTTCTATAGGGCAAATACGAAATTCAGCCTATGTTTGTACATTGAACTACAAGCAAATCAAAGCACAACCTGTTTTCTCTCTTTTAAGACATTTCTGTAGTCAAATACAAGATAAGAAGTCTATTGAGTGTCTAATCTATATGAAATTACTATTATGACACAATATTTGGGTGCCTCAAAATCTCTTGTGGCACCTTTAAAGGCTGACTCACAGAGTTTCCGAGGATGGGCGCCTTCAAATTTCTGACAAATCATGTTTTTTGCATATACATAATGCTTGTCCTCACACGAATCACTGTGTGAAATAGCTAAGCTTAAAATCAACGTCCTTCAAATAGAAAATCACGACTTTGTTGTATTGTTATAAAATTCCAGATCCATAATTTTTGTTTAACACAATATCCTATGGTACTATTATGCTATATATAAATGTTTACTGCTTAAAAACAGAAAATCCGATTCATCTCAAGCTTTGAAATTGAGAATTTTAGGTGACTATCCTCAGTTGTAATTGGCTTTTTGTAATTAATAAACAATGTTATATTTTGAAATCTCTGAGTCAGCCTTTAAAGCTACTCATTATGCTTCTGTTTGCCAAACATTGTTGAAAAAACAATACTACACTATATGCACCCTTGCATGCACCCATTTGTCCATGGTTATATTCACTGCTTTCAGGGCTGCAGATGTAATACAACTGAGCTTCTCTTTGGATATAATGTCACTTAGCAATGTTCTGGAAACATGGAAGTGTAAAATGTAACCTTAGCCCATCACACACTAACCTGAATATAGTTCATTTCTCTACCTCCGTGCAGAGATGTCATAACCTTTACACAGCTTATGAGTTGTTACAATGGACCAGTGCCTCTCACTGGGGGATATGTCAAAGGTCATGACACAACATCTATACTTGTCTTGTGCTTCTTTGCAAAATAATCACCACTCGGCCTGGATATTCACCATTAAATCGTCAAAATTGCCGTTTTATTGAGCACCCGTAGAAAATTTATTACTCATTATTAAGTTTGCGCATGTGACTTACTGACACATCACCAAGTCTCTCGCTGGCATTACTGCACAGAGGTACAAAATTAAGAAATAAAGGGTGATGCAGTAGCTCTTGAGGGCGAATAAGGTGTACGAGGTAGGAAAAACTCAATAATGGACGAGGCGTAGCCGAAGTCCATTATTTAATTTTTTCCAACGAGGATACCAATTATGATGAGGCCTAAATATCTGCCAAACCCCGTTATTCTATTCTATACCGACAACAGCGTGATATAATGAGAAAATGCATTCGCGACCCATTATTGCAGAATAATGGGCAGTAAAGACCAATCAGAATGCTTCATTTTCAATAATGGCAGCAGAGGAATAGAATGGAGTATAGATATCCCTTCTACACTACTATTTCACACACTGCATCTTCCTAAGGTAAAGTATAATGTTTGGTTTTCAAATGAAATATTGCACATGGTCATCAATAAGCTAGGTGGGAAATAATTCTTTGATACAATTGTGCACTTAAACTCACTACTATAATGTCCACACTCAATCTTCAATAAGCCTAATCGGCATTATGACTTCCGGTTGACTGCGCATGTGCGGGTCAGATTTGCTGTTGAGGTCAGGATTCCTCAACGCGACGAGCCAGGACGAGGTTGCTATACATCTCCAATGCGATGAACTTAGCTGCTACAAGAATTCATTTGATTTTTCGGAAAGACTTCCGTATACCCCCTCGTATATATTTACATGATACAAATTTTATTTTAATTTTGGCCTTGTTTCATATAAAAGGAATAAACAGCTAAAATAATTAAATTTTATGTTTATATATATTCTTGTCTTTTTACCACTTTAATCATTCTAATTGAAATAAAATATTTTTTGACAGTATATAAACAAATGTGACAAAGGTATAAAGACCAAACAGCACACAAAACTCAATAGCAAGGCATTTTTGTGGTAACGGCAGGGTTCATCACATTGGAAAACTACAGCAACCTCGTTGTGTTTTAAAGATTTTAGGACACCCATGATCGGCGTGATATTACCCACAATGCATCATCAATTCTTTAATACCGATTTCGCTTATTCAAACTTCTCCCTGTGCTGATTTGGAAGAAGGAGAGGAATAGCTGAGAACATTTTAAAGTGGCTCTTCCAACCACCTTCGAAATTTGAAAGAAAAGTTACGAGTATCAGCATTTTTACAATAATGCAATTTTGGTGGTTTGACACGTCCGACATGTATGATAACTGCTCCTGGAGTATCCAGCAGCAACATCCGAACAACAAAGATGACATACAGCTTTACCGTGTGTCAAAAAAAAAACGCAACACTTGGTGGCAGGCGCCATAAGTTTTGAACAAAAGCACATGACTACTTATTCTTTGTTGTAAGGTAAGGTGGGACTGTTAGCTAATATCCCTGAAAAGTTCATAAAGATAGAGTCAATGGTTTTTAAGATATGTCTCCAACAATAAGGTAACCCGCAGAACCCATTTTCCGAAAATGAGGAGCTGGTAACCACACGACTGGCAATGAAGAACAGAATAGCAAATACAATATTGATTGCAATCAACATTTACTTGCCCAAATTTCTTGCAGAACAACTTCTACTGGTCATAGACAAATTCCACATTACATACAATGATAAATGCGTTGGGCTGCAACTTGCTTGTTACTAAAAAAGGAAATTCTCAACTTTATGAAAGTAAAACCTATGTTTTCAACAGAAAATTATTCTTCTTCTTCTTGCGTATGAGGCAGCAGCTAAATATGTTGTAAGCGTTGGAGCCAACTCACTGTTGATTGTTTGGGGTTTGAGAAATCTGTCCACCGGTGGACGAAAGGTAGGGCACTCATTGAGAATATGATCCGCAGTGATACTGAGGCTACGCTAACACAAAATTCAATAACAATATCAGTATATTCATTCTGTCATTACATTTTGGGTTAAGATAACTCTTTGTGTGCTGTCACAAAATGATGATGAATGATTAGCTCTAATCCAATGCTTTCTTATTTGGCCAATACAAATTTTTTGATCATACATTCTTAATTCCATCTTTTTAATCTTAACTTACAACAAAGAATAAGTAGTCACATGCTTTTGTTCAAAACTTATGGCGCCTGCCACCAAGTGTTGCGTTTTTTGGGGGGACACACGGTATACAATAATATACCCTGTTTCCACTACAATATCACATACACTAGGAGAAGTGGAACGGCGTCATTTTCCTACTTTTGGCGTCAAATGGCGCCAAATGGCGTCATTTGGCGTCAGTGACGCCAGAATGGCGTCACTGGCGCCTTTCTGGCGTCACTGACGCCAATATGGCGTCACTGACGCCAAAATGGCGTCACTGACGCCAATATGGCGCCCCTGACGCCAAAATGGCGTCACAGACGCCATTGTGGCGCTGGCGACGCCATTATGACAATCCCCCCCCCCCAAATTCCACTTGAAAATGGCATCAGAAATGCCACAATTCATGCATAGTTGTTAGATTGTATCAATGCCCTAAGGCTTGGGTGTGAATTACTGTCTTTTTAAGGTAACCTATCCAAAGGGATGGAATGTTGTCAATTGCCAATCATTGTTCTTTTTTTTTTTTTTTTTTTTTCTGTCCACCGGTGGACGAAAGGTAGGGCACTCATGAGAATATGCTCCGCAGTGATACTGGCTAGCTAACACACAATTCAAGTAAACAATATCAGTATATCATTCTGTCATACAGGTTGGGTTAAGATAAACTCTTGTGTGCTGTCACAAAATGATGTGAAGATTAGCTCTAATCCCAGGTTTCTTATTGGCCAATAACAAATTTGTTGATCATACATCTTAATTCCATCTTTTAATCTTAACTACAACAAAGAATCAGTGTCACATGCTTTTGTTCAAAACTTATGCGCCTGCCACCAAGTGTGCGTTTTTTTTGGAACAACACGGTATACAATAATATACCCTGTTTCCTCAATACAACTCACATCCCTACCTTACCCCAAACAAAAGTAAGAACTCATTTGATTCCAAATACAATAATACAAAGGTAGGTGTATTTTGCAGTGGCACTTAGTAGAAACATTGTTGTAAGCCACTGCACAGCCCAAACCTTGTTGGACTGGAGCAAGTCTAAAGATTTGAAAAGCATTGCAAAGAATAAGAGTCCGGCTAAGAAATCACTAATTTAGCGCCAATATTGCTAGAGGGCATCTTTTACCTATAATTGCTCTAAACTAATTAAATTGCAATGCTTCAGACAATTCTAAAGTGTAAAAATGGAGAATTGTCTTTGCACAAGTCTAAGGATGTGAGTGTTATAGTAAAAAAAACATTTTTTAAAAAAAGCTTATATTGGACAACATTTCGGCAAAAATGACAAACCTTGCAGGGTTTATTCGTCTCCTTATTTGGTGATTGGTAGCATCCTGTACTCGATACAGGAATGTTATACTCCAACAAGTTGATCCTGTGTCGTGGCACCATAGCCGATTCCACATAGGACAACTCTTACTACATTGATAAATACTATATAACTTTTCAGTTTCTGCGATGACTACAAGCTAGTACAAGACCAGTTCATAATTGGTTTACATGAAGTTCATACTTCTGTCTGTTCGTATCAGTGAATTGCTACTGCCACTACTACCACTCTATAGAAGAGAAACAAAGGTACATGTGAAAATCAAACCCGTTTTTCAACGAATGGTACTTTGAAATTGAACATTTCTTTGTGTTTTTTCCTGTCATATTGAGCATTGTGCCAAATAAAATAATTTTTAGTTGTAAAATTCACACATGGACATGCTAAGCTTAGCCAGTCCATGTCCAAAGACATTCCAAATCAGAAGAAGAAACATTTCTCCTGGAGTGCATGTGAGTTTCCGTAACCTGACCCATCTGACACACTTTTCTGAAACACTTCTGACATTCGGTACCTCAACTGAATCAACCTGTGCGTATTCGAATCAACGCAGTCAGAAAAAAAAGTGTGTCAGAGGGGTAAGTTACGGGTACTCCCAGTGCACATTTCAGATGAACACAGTCGCAAATTGCACAATTGGACATATATTTTGTTGCAATTTGAAATAAAAAATATCACAGGTAATTTCCAGGCAGAATACTTCACAGGACCAAAAATCTTAACACCACTTAACAAAATGGCACTCTTGGACAGTGCAGAACGTATGAAATGGTGTAAGAAGTTGTGGTAAAGATTACATGTGCCAAATGGGGCACCTGCCAAGCTTGGAAAGGGGTCAAACAAAGGTAACATAGCATCACCCAATATAAGCCTTTTGCCAATGGTTCTTGACACTAGAATAAAAGATAAGCGAACAATGGTTAAAGAGAGCGAGTGCAGTAAGTGCATGGTTAACACACGGACATGCACACAGACAAACAAAGGACCACACATCACATACTACCAACATAATTCTCTATGTGCAGCTGCTTGCTTGATGCCAATGACCAAAAGGCTTGATCCAAACAGGATAATTAAAAAAGACATCGTGGTCCCCCGGTCCACAAGTGTCGGTCTGCCGTCGCGGGGTTTGTAAATGGGGCCAAAGGTCACATGAGGTCAACAAGGACACATGAGGTCACACCCAAGTAACCCCCACCCCGCCGCTTTCACCAAGTTAATCATCGGGCCCTTACGACACTCATAGCATGCAATATAGATGGAGTAATCCCGTATGTGCCTTTCAATTCTATGCAGTGACACAAAAAGGTGAGAGTAATGAAGCCATCTTGATTCAATGAGCTATGGAACTTGACTCGGTAGGTGCGAAAAACGAATCCACCATCCCGCTCGCTTTTTTCTTCTTAGTAAGCGGCGACAATAAAGCTGTCATGCCAATGCCTAAAGAAGTTAACCGGGAATCAGCCCAGAGGCCTTGAACAAAAAGCAACATACAATGAGATAATAAATTTACTGCAGCAGTTTTCAGCAAACAAAAATGCAATAAAAACCAGCTAACAGAAAACAGTTCAAACTTATTTGCAATGTTATATTTATTCAACAAAATATGCAACATGAAGTGACTATTAAAGTAGCCGCGGAAGTATCCACCCGCAAGGGTACCACATTGCCAGCCGCAATAAGGGGTGGGTAAACCATCACCTAGGTACACACGCAGTAGCGTAACAATAGTCACCCATTGATTGGAGTACCTGCATGTTACTCCCATGCAAATGAGCTTATCTTTGTGTGATTATTTAGTAATTTTATCATTATTTAACATTTTGGTCACATAGGTTATATGTTTTGACACAAAATGTCATGTATAGGGGTTTTGGTGATGCTCACCAAGAACAAAGTATGATATGTTTACTAAGCTTTAAACTGATCAGAAGTCCGTAGACAACAAATGGAATGTTTGGCGCCCTCTATGGTTCAAAATGCTGCCTACTAGGCAGCCGCCGTTAGAGAGTACCTGTGAAGGTACTCCCGTGGAGTAGCCTCAGAGGTACTCCCCTACTGGTGGCTTACTATGGGTACCTGTCAGTCCCCTAGCAGGCAACGGCAGAGTACACTATAGGATGGTTACTGTTAAAGTAACATAGCGCTATCCATCACAGTGCGGTTCGTATACATCACAAGTACTTAGTTGTAGTACTGCATCATAGTGCATCAAGGGGGTACCTTGGAGAGAGCTAAGAGTACCCATGGAGTAGCTTAGCGTTGGGTTACACTGTGAGTCGGATCTTGCTGTTGTAACACAGGCATTGGCAGTTGTGTGCCTGCTATGTGCCGCTCAGATGCTTTAGGGTTAAGCAACAAAATTGCAGATTTCAGCAAAAAGGGGATTTTCTGGCAAGATCGCCATTCCATGCACTTCTTATCCACAATCATCAAAACAATAAACAGAAAACTAAATAAGTGCTTGCTTGCAATATTGTGTTCCCATGCAAACTATTCATGCCAAAATCAATGGAAAATTACCAGCTAGATTGTGGTCCATCATCCTCCTTACACGTTCACCCTCAGGGTTGAAAATAGGCCACCACTTCTCGTGGGGGAACTGCCCTCAGCAAGCAACAGGGCACTCACTCTCGGGGGGTTTCCGTGGTGACCGCCCCTGGGTAAGGAGGTGGTCTCCACTTTTTGGTTGGTTCATTTTTAGTGGGGAGATGTCCCGTGGCTAATGGTGGTTATTGAAGGCATGAAAGTGTAGCCTATGGTAAATTTCCAAAAAATTGTGCTATAGTAGTCTCTGTGCCAGACCTGATACTTCATCAAAAGCAGTGCCCAGAGAAACTGATGTCTGGATTGGAAAGCTACCTTCTCAGGATCCGCACTAACCACTTGGCTTCACTTGCCTTAAAAACAGATTGCAAGGTGTTTTTTTTTATTTTGGTTTAAAGACTTAATGTAGTCAGATTCAAATATCTAGTTTCCATGGTATTACACTGACAATCTATAATGCATTTTACAACAAAATTTTAAAAACGCAAAAAATAAAAAAAATAAAAAAAATAAAAAAAATAAAAAAAATAAAAAAAATAAAAAAGTAAATATTTTAGAGAATAAAGGTATCGATTTTGGGAAGCGGTACTCTCTTTACGAGAATTGAAACCATGGCAATGTCACCCAGCGGGGCAGACAGAAAGAACGATTTCAAAGTGGAGGGGGCCAATGGCACTTTATCTGAACATTTTCGAACTTTACATTGTTTTCTGGTATACAGTTATGATAAGCACCACATATAATATCAACCACCTTGGAAAAGTGGTGGGGCCAGGCCCTTCATTTTGAAACTGGAGCGGACATGGGCCTCCCTTCCCCCTGCCCGGTTAATTCTGACCATGATGCTTATTTTACGTGGAAAAGAAAGCCAAAAAGCAATTTATGCCGGGTGCAATTCATCGTAAAGAGACTACCGCCCAAATCATATGTTACTTTCATTTTTAAACAAATGTGATATGATCACGCCAAAAATGGTTGGAAGTTGCAAAATTGATTTTAAGATATAGCCAAACAAAGGAAGAAACTGTCTTTTGTTTCTATTTTTTTTCCACCCATTCAATTGCTTATATCTTTGGAAATTATTGGCAATTCATGGGAGTTTCAGCAAAATGTAGCTTTTTAAATGGTGAATACAGCTACATGGAAAAGTAAAAATCAAATGACCCGGAACAGCTGCAGACTTCATTTTGCTGATCACATCACAAATTGGATTCCAAGGTAATTTAACCTATTTCTTCAATCCTGATGGATTTTAAACAGTGGCCCCGTATAGTGAGGACTTTGTTGCGGGGGAGGACAGATTGTGACGTACTAAACATGCAATTTACCGACAAAAAATATTACACAAATTTTTTTAGTGAAGAGGTGGGAGGGGCGAGAGAGGCCAATTAACACTGGCAACAACTTTTGTTTCATGGCATGAATAATTGTTATAAAGCTCTGTATTTACATGCATCACACCCTCTAAAAGCTTTAGACAATTTGTACCGACTGGAATGTAATGTTATGACGGAACATTACGGTGGAGAGGGGCACATGATTCCCGTTTGCACCACTCTGGGTATGCCTCTGGGCTTAAATAAAACAAAGGACTGTCACCATGCACCAAGTAAAAAAATCACACCCTGTCAAATGCAAAGGACATAAGGAACCAGATGAATGTTGACAGGCATTGTGTGAAAGTAGCAAAAGTGGGTACAATGTGAGCCAATCAACCTTGTGCTAACATCAATACATAGCGTGTACTACCCCAGGCTGTAATACCCAGTCTAAAATTGCAAATTGGAAAGCGGCCAGGAACCAATGAAATTGGCGTAAATTCACCACAACGTTTAAAGATTTGTTATATCGTATATTGTTTGTCTAAAGGGGACAACTGTAATCAATGAGCAATGATCAGTGTAAATTTACAATTTGCCAAAAAGCGTCCTTCACTCCAAATTTTTAAAACTAGAATAGCGGAGATAGAATGAGGACAAAATTTGATCCGAAACACTTTAATAAAAGATAAGCGCACATTATTATGCATTTTTTCAGCATTTCAGCACATACCCAATGATGCACAACAAACCTTTTATTAAAATATTTAAAATACTCACCGATCCATTGCCCGATTGAAGTTTAGGGGGTAGGAATTGCGGTAAAGGGTGAACTATTACTATATACTGAATTGTGGCTCCCTCGGTTGGGTGTATTATTTGATCCACCCACAGTAAACAGATCGGTCTTGAGTTGGGGGAGAGGGGCCTAGGCTCCACCTTCCATGCGTGTTGGACCGTATGAGTGGGTTTGTGAAAAAAGTTGTCTACGTGTTGCTTACATTGCCGTTGGGTTCGGTCATGATGCCTATTTGGGACGTTCTACATGATAAGGAAAGTTGCTATTTGCTGCGGAAGTCTTGTTAGGGCCTGCAAGAAGGCGACAAAGATATGAGGTTATGGAGTATTTAGTCGGGATAATTCATACGGGTGATCTCACTTTCTTTGAGGACACCTGATAATACTTTTGATGGATCACAGAAGCAATTTCAACCCAGGAGAACATCAGCAAGCTGAGCTGATGATAGAAAAGAGGCCCTGACACAGGAAATCAGGTTGCATTTGTTGATCATAACACAGCACTCAAAACAGTATAATAACAATATGATGAAATCAGCTGACATGCTATTGAAAGGTCCAGAATCGTAATTTTTTTATTGTATGTCCCTTTAAATTTGTGTGGGGGGGGGGGGTATGCGTGAACATGCACTTCCGAAATGCACCTAAACAAGTGATTTCACCGAATACAAAACATACCTAAACAAAGCATTTTGTCTGTTTTGATTACCATCTAAACAAGTTTTATTGTCAGTTTTTACTACATTAAAACAAGTAAGCAAGACATTGTGTTGATAATACTACCTTATTGATTGGATTGCTCATGTTGCTGCATTCAAAATTACAATATTTTTGATAACTGTGGTATGCGTACATCACACTTCGGGGTTACAAACAAACATACCCTTTTGTCCATATTTTGCTGTTTTGACACCCTAATAAATGTACGGGCGTACATCGCCTGTTGAAAAAAGACAACCTTTTAAGCATTTTCTTGTTCACACAATCCACCTTTGAATACCAGTGGGGCCCCCGGGTGTAAATTTCTGATTTTAACATTGGTTTCAGTGGGGCTGAAACAACCTTGAGATACAGCTAGTGGCCACACATGCACAAAATTCCCAAGTTCAAAAAAAATTTTTGTTTCTTTTGGCGTTAAACCACAGTCTTTGTCAAAGAGGAAAGACCCTCGGCGGTGAGAGCGAAGAATCTTTGCAACAAATAGGAGTTCTTTGTTCAATCAAAGTATTATTGGTCATCACATGGGGGATTGTAGGCTTATACTCTGGCGTATTATTTCTTGCACATGACAAACACGGCGTATCTCTTGCCGGAATCACCCAAATACAATCCAACGGTGCGTTGTGTGGGCTCGGAAGCAGGCACCATACTAGCAACAGTAGAAAATATGAGAAAGAGTATAGCAATTGATTGCTCATTACCAACAGATCTTGTAAACCTGAACCTTCATTTACACACATGCGAATGCCCGACAGTAACATTAAAACAATGACGGCAGGGTGTAGTTTTTGTTGACAACAATGCATTTGCCAAGGCACCTTACTTTGTATTGCCCCAATCTGGTCCCAGGAAGTTACAGAAGATTTATCCCGGGAAAATACAGGAAAAACAAAACACACAAAATAAATGAACGGTTAAAGGCGATGTGTAAGAGACTCAATGAGGGAGAAGCGTATACATGTTGTATCAAAAAGACTGTTGGAAATAAAAAATAACGTGCAATTAGCCTTATGAAAGGCTAACCTTAACAAATAAACTAAGATCAAAATTGCACAGGTTGTCATGTAAAAACGTGCTACAATACAATGTGCAAGGTGGTGTTTTTTTTTATTTTGACTTACCAAAAATACAAGTGAGCAGTGAACGCTTAGTAGATCGATGAAATTCATCATTTTCTCTCGCCACATTTTGGCATTACAAAAGTAGCAATTTTAAAATCATTATTGGTGTTTCAGAAAACCTGAAAACCAAAAAAAGCAAATAAATAAAAATGTCATGAAAATGTGTACACTAATGGGAAACAGTGAGCAATTATGTGTAGGCGACTAATGGATTAACATTTTTACCCAGACACAAAGACATACACGCACTACTGAAGCAATCCATATGTGCACTCTTGCAGAAGATGACACAAAAAGCATGTCAAGTGTTGCTTCTACATGACAATTTATATACGTTAATTTTGCAGCATGGAAAATGAAGATGTAAACTTCACTCACAAGCCATTTACCAGACAGCGTGATTATTTTACAAATCATTTGATGTTTTTTGGATTGAATTCACATGATGAAAATATTGCCATATTAAGTGACATGGGATTTTCTGGGGATTAAAAATTCATTTGGTCATTATCATATCCACTTTGAATAAAAGTGGCCCCAGGCTTAAATCTAATGTCAGGATTGTGTTTCTCCAGTTTAGTCATAATAAAAGCCAAGACTTTAAAACAGCTGCTCTGATAAATGTCATCACCAAAAATAATTATTTAAATTGCACAACAGCATTCAGTAGTAAAAAACTTACCATCTTGTATAAAGAAAGAATGGATAATAAAAATGCCTTCTTGGTAGTGTTAAGTGTGAAAAGTGATTATGCATAAGTAAACAACAAGCAGCATGAACACGGAGAGTACTATGAGCCCCCATACCAGGGGGATCTAATAGAGGTAGGAGAACTCACCAAGGGTACAAAAGACTGTAAGGAAACAAGGCGAAAGGGAATACAACAATGTTTACTTTGTGGGTAAATTGTGAGTAATTTTACAGGTTTCTTTTAGCAAAATTAAGTTGCTAAAAATGGATTATATTATTAGAGGTCAGAGAAACGGCATTGCAACTATGACTCAAATGAATGATTGAATTGGCATTTATTAATAAGACAAAAAATAAACACTGTTAAAACATGCTTTGGTGGGCTTGAGATTTACCACTAGACAACAGGTTATGTGGATACCAGTGAAATGAGTGCAAATGTATTTCAGTCATTTTTAAGAGTTGTCAAGCGGCCGTAATTATAGTATTTAGAAGGGGAAGGGAATGACCAATATGCATGATTCGAGTAAAATCTATTACAAATCGAAACTTACTATAATGCACGTGAGGATCACGTGGGAAACGATACCACACCCAAAGATAAATTATTACACAATATTCATAGAGCTCGAGAACGGCGAACATTGAATTAAATAAAGATATAAATACACAGTCTCAAACCTGCCCTCCCTCTATCTAGGTGTGAGATTTACCACTAGACCACAGGGCACTGTGTTTATTTTGATCCCATGAAATCTCTAGGTAGTTCCGTCAGTCGTTATTTTTTAGAGCTCAAAGCAGCTGTAATTATACTATGTATTTAGAAAGGGGAGACCTATATTGACTTATTTAGGTATTTTTTTTATTGCACATTTTTGACATTTATTTTTTTTCCAAAATGAACAGGCAACCTTAAAAAAATCACATTTTATTTGAACTTCAACCTGTTGATTTCTAGACAGATGCTATACTTTGTTTCAACCTTATTGTGCAGGGGATTGCAGAACTACAACTGACATGTAAGCATCACAACTCATTTTGCACTGGGTCCAATGACACGCTTGTATTCATGCCTGCACTTCGGTGCGGCGCCAGCGCTTGCACATCCACCTACTTCCCAACAGGCAAAACAAAAACACCACTAAGCTAACAAATGTTAGTGGATTAATTGAAGCCTTAAATGGACTTTTATGCACTTCTAACATATTCCCAGTGGTTCTCCCAGGACATTACTCCAATAATTTGGAATAGAACCCCTATCTATAACCAATTTCTGCCAAAAAAGGTGACCCATTAGCTATACCAGAGAAGCAGAATTTGTCCAATTTACACAAATTTTTGGACCATTTTAGCACATTTGGAAAATTTTGGTTGCTATTGACAAAATTCTTACTCATTTTCCAACAAATTTTGGGAAAATTGACAAAAACAAAAGTACATCGGTCCTCGGAGCGCTTTGGGTGTGCCTGGCATAGCGTTTAGTGAAGGTAGGCCTAACATGACCCTTGACCTTGATATGGTGACCTTGAGACCTCATAAACAAATCGTCGCCCACATCACATAACGTCTTCTTTTCAAACACGTTTTCCAGAAAAATCGCAATTCAAAATCTACCGTGCCAGTTCACGTCTAGACGATAAAACGAAGCCTAAAAGCGGAAAACATCTTGACTTTAATGTTTTGTGGAAGACAACATTTGTTAAAACTATAATTGTATTATCTAATTAGGCTACAAAGTTTTACTTCCTTTTTAAGCACAAATAATGTTATTGCAAAATACGACGCACATCAGCCATTTTTTTTAGTACGTGAAATAGATCACTAGGTGAAAAGCTGTTTACGAATAATGATGGAAATACGTCAAATAGTCTATGGGATCGTATTTTGTGATCAGCAAAATACAACGCTATATCAAACACTGTAAATTAATGTGATTTTAAAGTACGACAGTATGTGAATTAACGGATATGATTTTGAATGAAAATTACGAAAATATGTAATTATAACTGAATTATTAGAGCTCCTCACAACTTTGAAACTTTGTGGATGGCAAAAGTCGATGAACTAATTAGGTGGAATTTCACAAAAACCTCCAAAATGTGAATACGACAGTATGTGATTATGGGCCTACAATAAGGGTTTGGCATGTAAACTCCATAAACCAAGTTTGTTTCCAATTGAACTTCAACTTTTCAAATGAGGTCATTTTACATTTTCAGCCTATTTTACAACTTGACCTCACATGACCTTGACCTTGTCATTGTGACCCTATTTTGACTCACAGCCCCTAAGTGGGGGATGCATGTTGCACCTGTGACCCAAGTTTGGTTTAAATCCATCAAAGTATAGGTAGTTACCGGCAACCTTTTTCCACACAACAGACACAGACATCAACAACACCAACCGACAACAACAACAGTGGAAAATTGATCCTTATGTTCTTCCTGCCTTAGGGCCGGCGACACAAACTGACCATTTCTATACCAAAATTGTCATTACAAAGGGGTCATTCATATACCAGAAGGCTAAAATGCTATCAATTTTAGCAGCACATTCCTAATTTGGTCCTTTATGTTAGTACCCCTACCCGAACAATATGTAACCAAAATACGGTATATTCACTTCTCATTCTGGTTTGATAAAGCTTAATTCATATTAGTACATGGAGTGATTTTTTTGTTTGGTTTTTTGTTTATAAGAATAGTTTTCTCATTTCCCCAGTTAGCCTTTATGTCACAGCAAAATATTGTAAAATAAATAATAATAATAATAATACTTACTAGTACGCGCCGCATTTAATATGCGCAAACACAACAATGTGTGTCCTCATCAATGGCGCAAAGGCCATTAATTATCGCGGCCCTCATGATATCGTCAGAATCATGTCGCTTATTTAGGTCGTGCTGCTTGCCAATTAGCGCACTGCCTATTATAGGCACTTAGATTGTTGATCTCCCCCATAACAGCTCCCCATATTTCGCATGGGTTAACGAGGCAATTGAGACTACGTATCTTGCCCAAGGAAACAACGCGTTGACTCAGCGGGGCTTCGAACTCACGAACTTTGTTCACGAGTCCTAAATTAGGCCTAAATATTACGAAAATACTTAAAGGAGTCATTTCTGACCGTATTTGAGGGTGGCCCCTAAACCGGTAGTGAGACAAAGCAATGTTTCTGATAATATCTCCAATTTATATGAGACCATAGCTGAGGGGTGGGGGACTACCATAAACACAAATGACCATAGCGGGATATGCTGCAAAAATATGGTTCTTCATTTTCAGCCTTTGGTTATGATGACCCCGTTTTTGTGTCAATTTTGGTGTGTAGAAATGGTTGTTTTTTCAAATTTTTATCCAAATTTGTTGCGAAAATAGTCATCAAATTATAGTCAATTGAGCCAATATATTTTCTAACATTGTTTAAAAAATTAGTCAAACTTCCTCATCTTGAAGCCAAAAATATTTCTAAATTTGCTAACAAGGTCAAAATTTTGAGGAAAAAAATGACAATTTGTGTTAAATTGTGGCCAAAATCTGGTCTCCGGTACAGATATGGGGTCCCTTTTTTCAGACAAAAAAATTGTATAAATATAGCTTCTTACTTTAGACTCTCAGAGGTAGTCCATACCCAAACCAAACTTGAGACACCCCCGGCATAGAACAGTCTGAGTCTAAACCGTAATAATTTATTGTCCATGTACGTGTACTTACAACTTGTGATAAATAAATAGCGCCCCATACAGCATTGCATATCAACACATTAAACACTGACTATTTTGACACTACCAGAATGACTGAGCGACCTCTGAAATAAAAAGAAATAATGTAAAATGGAAGATACCTCACACCCAAAACCAATGGGTAGGACTTCAAAATTGTTATGTAACATGGAAAAGAATCAGCCAAAATATGTGTAATATATAGTTGAAAGTGTTCTAGCCCTTTAAACAAAGGAAAATAATGATCAAGTATGTCCGATAACTTGCATAACCATAATGAAAGCATAATCTAGTATTGCACATATTTTAAGATATTAAATAAAATACACATATAATATCTTCAAATAATATTAAACCTAAAAAAATAAACAAAAAACACATACACAAGAATTATGAAACTCTTCAAGCCAAAAACAAAATGCTAGGAGGGATAAGACAGGCTGGAATGCATGCCTGAGGAAACCCCTACTTATTAAGACACTATCATTGATTTGATAATCAGATAAACAAAAAAATCATCAAAATCAGATTGTTGCATGTTTGGAACAGGTATTGTATTCTAACATACCCTGCAAGTGATAAGACCAAACCGCAGAATAAATAAAGACAAATCGGTAAATTTTATTCATAATTGTCGAACGGCAACACTTTCTACAACACGTAATTGAATAGAGATTGATCTTGAAAACACTGCGTTTTCTTCCTTTTATGTTAATTCTCAGTTGGAAAAATAAAATTTATGAGAAATTCACAGATTATTCCTTCACTTTAAACTATTTCCTGCACATTCAATATTTCACTCTGTCGGAAAAACACTGATAGTGTGTGAATATGGGGCTATTTTGGTACAGTGAAGTTGCTGAAAACGAGCTGCGATAAGTTCACATTGCGTAGGTTGCGGCCATGAAGCTCTCAAACCTAGATGGAGGAAGAAGATCTGATATTGAGAATTTGAAAGCCCGCGGCAAACTGCAGGGGTGATCTCCCATTATCCTCAAGAAACTCTAGGCCACAACCTGGACAACCTCCGTATAAGTTGAATATCTCTGACCCGAAAATAATTCTGCATGCACGCCTTTGAGTTGTTCTTCCGAACAGCAAAATGTTTTACAAGATTCGGGCGAGGCATTGTGGTTGTATAAATATTGGCTTACCTGTAATAGTGTACCTTTAGCATCAGGAATCAGCAGGAGTAAAAACAACCATCTGCAAAGGCCTGCAAAATTTGGGCCGCTAGCTTAGTGTTTGAAACTGGAAACCACATCATTAGCAAAGTCCACATAGTAGATTATGTATAGTAACAGGACAAAAAACTGCAAACATAAAGAGAATTATTAGTAGTCTCCAATTTCAACAGAAGTCGGGGTCGGCTGTTCAATACCATGGCCAAGAAATCCGGGCTGATAAATAAACCCAGGTTATTTTGGCCAACCACAAATTTTTAAGGTGCAATGAGAGTTTTGAGGTATCCATATGTGTCATACGTAGTGATTCACCATAGATTAGCACTCAAAAGATTTCTTACCAGGTATTGGCTACAGGAAATATCTTGAAGGTTACCAAAAGGTGATTTCTATTTGTTTTTCATGTTATTAATATATAGGCTGAAATTTCGTATTGCTCCTATATAAAAAATTAGAAATTTCACAATTTTTGTACCAAAGAAATATTTCTCAGCTGAATCCCTTCAGGTGGGGATATTATTGATGAAAAGCTTTGTATCAGTGCAAAAATCACGACTTTAAATTTTTCGGGATATCTTATTATGTGAATCTCTTGTTGCACCTTTTAGGGAAATGCCGAGAAATATTCAGAAAAATAACTGGTTTTGAAGCTGTTTTACTTTTTAATATCTTTAAATGTGCACATTAGAGTGCACATAATCATTCCCTTCATGAGTTACGACTAGTGGCATATACTAATTAAGGTACATGTGATTAATTGTAAATCCTTAAACATTCACTTTTAAAAACATTTGTGCCGGTATTCTGAAAGGGAGTCTAACTTCAGATCTGGGTTTAAACCAGGGTTAGTCCTACATGAGAAGACCTTTTTTCCTTCCAATATACACTAAAATGTGCTCTAACAGGTGAGAAAATTCCTTATGGATGAGCCGGAATTTTCTCACCTGTTACATTTAACTTTCACAGTATTTTGAAAGGGAAAAGGTCCACTCATGTAGGACTATCATGGTTTAAACCCAGGTCTAAGGTTAGACTCCCTTTCAGAATACCAAACTTGGTTTTTAAAGCACATACATGATCTGGTCATTTGCTCAAAAGCATGCATGAGAGTGTGGTGTAGTAAAGACACTAGTTAAGCATTTCACCCCTTTCCCAACAGCGTACATGGTCCAAATTTATAATGTAGTCACATGATTTTTTTCAAAAAGTGTTGGCAAATTGAAATTATATTTTACTAAATTCAGTGTTTTTTAGGGATTTCAATTATGATTTTATGATTTGTTGTAGTCATTTTGCTATAAGGTAAACATTTTCTTGTACAAAGGCTATATTGGAAATTAAAACTTAATTTAAAATAATTAAAATACTTAAATACCCCTCACAACATTCAATGCCCCAGGGGTGCTCTTTTGGTTCTTCTTTCAGGGGCTGGATCAAAAAAAAAAGTCATCTAAACATATTGACAAAATATACATCTTCAATACACACGTACCCCCGGCTACTCCCATCGAAGTGAGTGTGTGGCTTTACAACACGCTCACCCTACAGCCGGTACGTCACATCTCTTATTGCGGGTACCCATGCTCGTTAGTAGGAATTGAAAACACCCCCTTTTCGCATATCTTGGTTAACAAAACACCTTTTTTTGTGCAAATAGCGAATTTTTAGCGGCTAAAATATATTCCCCTTTGTCGCGACATCATGAATGATTTTTAATTTATCACCCTTTTCAACAACAAAAACGCGAACTATGGAAAATACAGTCAACAATAAAATACGATGATGATTGATGACACAAAAAGTGCATGTGAACCTATGCGCAGATGACAAGAGGAATCTCTTAGAATACATGATACCTATGTCGTCCGATTGAAGGTTTGAGAATGATACTTTGTTTATTCCATGGCCAATGAGGCGAAAATCACGGACATAAAAACGGTCTCAATACGGGTTTTTTCTGGAACCCCACCCCATGTAATACCCCTTTCAAAATTTAGCGAACTTTGAAAATGAAAAAAGTACCGTTTTTTCTGATATCGACGAAAAAATAAAATTCGCGAAATTGATTGAGGAAAACAGCATTTTTTCGCGATCCTACGGAACGAGCATGGGTTACCGAGCAGTAAGACGAGTGACGGTACCGGGCCCTACAGACTCACAAGGAAGGTGCCAGTGCATACGACTTAAAAGAGTTTCACTGCCTTGTTTACCCATGATTCCTCCCAGAAAAGACAAAAATGCTTTTTAAAACACAGTCCAAATTTCATCATACTACCCTATTCGGGATCCTTATACATCCCCCAAAACAACAGAACAAGACCCATCGTTGAAAAGAGGGGCAGCCTAAAGGCGAAATGGACGCGAAGAACAGGGCAGCGGCAAGGCGGTCCGTTCATGCCCATGCCAAATATAGTTGTTTCATAATATTATATACACGTGAAATGCACAGGAAGTGACGAAAAAAAATATTACGGAACTTACTATTTTGATAAATGTTTGCAGAAGAAGGGCAATGGACACTTCATGAAGTATTCTTCACAAAAAAGTCGTTTAACTAGTCTAAACTGCGGTCCGTGCCATTTGACGCTACTAGTAACACATTCCCAGCTACGCCAGTTGGGATTCACAGCTGAAAGAAAACAGACAATGCCTTCGTATTAAATTATTATTATCTATTCTTGAATTGTGCATTTTAATGCTTTTCTTGTCTTCTTTCTATTGCTATATATTGTTCTTGGTATGCTTTAAACTTTAAAGTAAAACGACGCGAAAGAGATTGTGCACATACTTTCCCCGGCAAAAAGTTTGATTTATAAGCCCCGTGCGTCTGAACTAAGGATAATAATGTAAGAGATAGGGTTTAGAGACAATGATCCTGTGATGTATTCATACGTTTGTTGATATGAAATAATTTTGTTTATTTCACATATGCTCGAACTAGAACTTACCAAAGCGTTATATACTTATATATGATTTGTTTCATATCCAAATTGACCCATTTACGGTGTTTTGAGAAGATTAATAGTTGTCCAAATTTTGTCTTTTTAAGCGTAAGGATTTTTAGTGAATCGCCGGAAAGAAAGATTGACCTCCTTGTGAATAGATTTCGTGTCACGCTCTTGACCTGTACTGAGTATCAACATAAACATTTCTGGGGTACACGGTTGGAGAACATTACAATTTTGGTCCATTTTTAACCATTAAACTTCGTTTGTTTTTTAAATCAACAGTGTAAGTATGATGTCAACTTCCAAGTGAACAGCATTTTGTGGTCGTGGATTCGTTGACGTTGAATGCAGCTGTAGAAGGTGTGTATTAACTTTGGTATGTATTTTTATGTAGGAGACGATGGAATCTTATGTAATGTACTGTCGTCTGTGGCAGTGGGTTATCTCCCACTGACACAGATTCGATCTGTGTACCCCCTGGCTTCGCAATCATACTTTCCCGGGAAAAAAAATTCCAGCCCTGTAGGTACAGTACAAGTATGTGCTTTGTTTATGAAATGCTTTTGTTTATTATGTTTATACTCTGGGCCATAATTTCTTGGACATAACAAACGCGCGCGTTGATCGTTGCGAGTAATGCGTGTACGTGTAACCCAATGGTGCGCCGTTTTGGCAGGGGAGCGGGCGTATGTTCATGACATTCTAAACTGTCCAAGAAATTATGAGCCAGAGTATAGTTTTTGAAATGTAACATTATATCAACTAACTATACTTTGTTCAGTCTCGAGTTTGGGGGTGACATCATGATGTGTCTTTGCAAATTTCAGCTCCCAAGCCTGCAAATTTCTCAAAATTTCAATTCCCAAGCCCCTACTTTCGGAGACAAAATCCGTTCCCAAGCCCCCAAGTTTGGAATCAGGGCCGCACATCCCTACCTGAAAAAAAGTTGAGTGCCCCCCCGGGGCGAAATTTCCCTGGTCGCCAAAATTTCCCTCGACTAGTAGGGGCAAGTCCTTCTTTGTCATTGATTTTTAGGAACTTTGCAAGGCTATGAGGCGTTGGAAAAAATTTTAAAAAAATATAATTATTCATGCAAAACCAATAAAACAGGCGTGGGAGAAAACTGCCTTCCTATTGGGCGGCAAGACCTTATAATATAGTAATTATTCACGGTCGTAACCAATTGCCTCAAGGGAGATATTAATGTTAATGACGTAAACAATAACTACGACCGAATATTCGGTCATTAGGCACTTTACGTGTTATCATGGTTCTTGTCAAACATGGGTATCAATTTGTGTTTCCATCTAGAACCACCAACTTCAATGAATTGGAGATTATCAAAAGTCAGGTACCGTATAAGTCAAACATGCGATTGATTAATTATCTAATCCATACCACATGTAGATCCAATACAGAGGTTTAAGAAATATTACTTATTTTTATCTTGCACATATACTGACAAATGCTTTGATTGCAGTCACAGGAGCAAGGCACTATGCAAAGACCTGATATTTTGCCTTGGGTCATTTTTGCAAGTCTAAACATAAGACACACCATTTTGGGCCTGAATTTTGTTTGGTTTTGCAAAAAATCACACCCAGAATGTTTTACTACAGAGGGTGTTTTGAGTCAATCCCACAATGCACCAGTTTTGGGAAATTTCACCTCAATAGGGTCATGTGATCACATAAAAATCCTATTCTTAACACATAAAACCCCTGACTTGAACGCTTATTTTAGCCCACAGAGCGTTAGTACTTAGGGAATTTTTCGCATGATTATGAAATGTCTTGTGGTTCTTAAACTTTTGGAACACATTTTATCCCTAAGTACTGACATGTGTTTAGTACAGTACGGTATAGGCACATTGCTATGCATCATGGGATTGATTCAAAACACCCTCTGGTTTTACTATATGCTGAACATATTTAAACAAGCAACCTTTTAAACTTTATCCCTCATGAAACTTACCATACAAAACCAGCACCACCATGAACATCTTGTACGTTGTGTGGAAAAGCTGTCTTTCTTTGAGAACATCTGTGTGAAAATCACAAGAAAATAAATACTTTATTACTGATTTGGTTTAGGTCAGATTTGCTCACAGGATGTCTCCATGCAGGAAAGTGGACGATGGCAGGGGTGTACCCAAAGGGGGATTTACCCCCCCCCCCATTTTGAACTGTTTGATGCTGGTCTGCTGCCAAAATTACAGAAGACAACATTGATATTTCTGATAAAGTGGAGGTATCTGAGCTAAGAAACGTAACCCGGGCCCCTTTAAAGCAATGTAGAAAGGTACAAAGGTACCAAAGGTAATTTTTCTATAATTTCATAAATTTATTTCATGAATGTTTTTCTTGACTTGAGTATCTTTTTTTCAGATACTTGCAACAGTATTGAAAAAACTTGGGTTTACTAAGAAGTGGAGTGGTCAAAAGAAAAAAACGCAGATGAGTGTTGGCAAATTGGCCATTTTCAGCTCCCCTGACTTCAAAAACCACGATTACTTCACTAGGCATTCGACCACCCCTTAATGCGCCAAAAAACAAAACAAAAACAATTGTAGTGATGACCCTTTTGAAGTGTGTACAATAGATGTTGCTGAGTTTGTTTCATTGTTGTTTTTAATTGTTGAATTGTACTATATACATAACATTGTGTTACTATGCAACATTTATAGTACCATATGTATCATTATAACCCCCTTCAGATTTTTCCACATATGAATGATCTATCATCAGTGACTAAGCAGCCTATTTTGCATCATGATGTCCATAATTTATCTATATCATGATCAAACTTTATTGAAATGCTGTATAAAATGAGATAAATTCTGTTTTTAATTTTTTTCCCAGAAACCATGGCCCATTAATCATTTTTAATCTAAATGTGTAAACCATTTAAAAATGCAATACAGGCTTTTAAAATTACTTTTGACTTGAGACCTTTTCAATGATCAATTGCGGAGGAATAGCCACTTTGATTAATGTCTTCATTAGTGTTGCCAACAAAATTTTGGTTAGGCACGGCACTGGAGGGTAAAAGTAGCCCAATTTTTACCGTAACCATCATTTCTATGGGACCAAATTGCCACTACCCGCGGCACCTGCCCAAAATCGCCCTTAGAGACCACTTTTTGGCATTCAAAAGTAGAACAATTGGACGGGAAAGCTCGCTATTGGCAAAACTGGTCTTCATAATTTACTAACTCACTATGCAGCCCGTAGCAGCATAATGTACAGTACACAAAAGGGGAAAACAATTATAGAGTAACAAAAGAGCAATAAAATAATAAAGGACAATAATTCTGGCGGATATTCGCTATGGAAGTGCAAACAACACAATTAATGTACTCCCACGGAGCATTATTTACAGCGAATATAAAAATGAGTTGGCAAAGCATGGATATCCATGATACACAAGAGAACCTTGTGGTTTATTGATACTTCTTAACTCCTGTGCACCTAAAAAGCCAATATGATTTTGTGTTTATCTAGTTCTATGGTACTAATAGCCAATTATCAGAATTGATGGTAAGAAAAACTAAAGGTGCATACGATATCATAGGTCACATTTTGATTTTTGGGTCAATGTTAGATCATGTATATAGTAAGAAGAATCAATCAGGGAACATGTAAGAAGGGCGGGGGTACATGGTAGACCTCATTAGGGGGTTAATGAAGCACTGAAAATCATGGTACACTGCCTTAGTTACAGCAATATTCAGTTTCAATATTTATATAGAAGACTCAGTGTAATAGCTTAATTGCAAATGTCATAGGGAATCTATATATCATAAGCAATGGCCAATAGTCAGTCCCAGCTTATCCCCCCTAATATATCAAATAAATTTTTAGTACTCCATATTAAAGGTGGGTGACCCGAATCGAACAAAAACCTCGACCGCCCCACTTTACTCCAGTCAAAATGGAGATTTTGATAGCAAAATAAATTCATATTTTTCTCATTACCCTAGTGAAATTTTTTAGGCCCTGGAAATGTTTCCTTTTGGATTTTATGTACCAAATGTCCCCAATAGTGGTATACCACATATAATTAAAAACACCAACATGTCCTACAAGGTCAATTAGTACACATTTTTGCTTCCCTTCCAAACAGCTGGCCCAATTTACTCAAATATTATTTGTAACAGATGTTTTTATTTGACTCTGCTTCCATGCGAGGGAGGAAACATCAATGAAACAGCGGACCATTATCGGTCACCCACTTTAATTCATAGTTTCATCACTGTACATAATTTTACTGTAACATTTATGTCTATTTAATGCAAACCTCTATTGTTGTCTTGAATACCATACCATGCTTCTTTTATTGAAACCGATTTCACTTTTATAAATTCTCTCACGATGCTCTCCTTTTTAAAAAAAACTTTAATGATTTAATCCATTAACCTTTATATAATAAAATATTGCGCACTTTGCGTTTACAGAATGATTAACCAACATAATATTGATTATATGCGATAAGGTGGGCATTGTTAAAAGCAAATACAGACTTTGTGCCTCAGAAAAATCACTTTGCAACCTGAGATTATGAACAAGGTGACTTGATCAAATCCTTAAAATTCTATATTTTATTTATATACAAAAAAATTGGCTACTGAAATGACACCGTAGTTTTAACTTAACCCATCGTCTCTAAACTAGGGGAGGGGGGAGGGTAGCTGCCAAAGATGAGGTGATGAGGGGTTGGTGGAATCCCTCCTTATACTTTAACTGTGTAGTTGAGTACAAACCCATCGAATTGCTATTATCAGTAAAGTTTTCATGTTATTTAGCTAAACGTAATTTTTAATTTAAACTTGTGTTTTCCTTCTTATTTTGGTCATGATTGTGTGATTTTTGCCATAATTCAAAGTTTCCTATACTTTTGTAAACAAAAACATGTATTTTCCCAGAAGGTGGATATGACGCATAGAATCAAGGTACTGATGGGATGTTGGAATTTATTTGTTATCACTGGAAAGAAGACGACCACAGCTATCCAATGATACCAAATGATATCATAGGGAGTTCAGTACATAATTTATGGGGATGTTCAAACCCCCCCCCCCCCAACAAGTTTATCTCTACACTTTAAGGTGCAGCAACGAGAGATTTTGAGTCCGCAAATAGTGTTGTCAAATAGTAATTTGACTATATTAGGCACCCAAATAGATTTCTTACCTTACATGTTTGTATATGGCTCAGAAATGTCTTAAAGAAAAAGGGGGATTTGTTTGATTTGCTCTCATTTCATGTAAACTATGCTGAATTTCGTATTTGCTCCTATAACAACACTTTTAGAAATCCCACAATTTTGTACCAAGAAACATTCTCAGCTTAATCCTTTCAGATGGGGATATTTTGATGGAAAGCTTTATAGCATCGGGACAAAAATCATTAATTTCAATTTTTTTAGGGACACCTGTGTGTGTGTGGAAATCCTCTCGTTGCACCTTTAGTATCAAAAAAATGCATGTACAAAGTACCTGGCACAGAATCCCCATCACAGGGATACCACCCTATGACAGTGGCCGCTGGCTTGGCCAGTGTTTTGGGCCCATATGAGTCCTTCATTTCTTCATCTTCACTTGGGGGGCCACAGCCACAGACACAGGCGTCCATTACTGCTGTGGGATTTGATGGTGCAACTGCTACATCCGTGACTTAGTGCATTTTTTCTCACTCAGTGCATTTACATGTTTTGTGTTTGTATGGTTAAAGGGGAATGGCCCTAATTTTAAGGATATTAATTTTCATCTTGAATCAGATTGGCCTTCACTCTAAAATCACATCTGTAAAGTTTCGCGCCGATATTTCAATCCTTTTGATGCGAGAGTAAAAACTGATTTTGTAAGCCCCATAGAGTATTTGTGTAAAATAATATTGGTCAACCAAAATGAGGCACCTTTTTCACTCATACCTTTCCAAACCAAACATCCTTTGGCTCTAAGATTTCCACAAGTAAATAAGAAAAATCGTAGCTTTCCTCTTGATACCAAATGTTACCATTCCGTATAAATCTGGGCCCTCTGGGACGAGGCTATTAGCGATCGGGCCATGGTACCTTATGAGCTCTCTTCATTTTGAATCTATTAATAACTACCATAATACATAGATCCTACAAGCGAGACATGCAATAATCTTATTCCCTGACTGACTAAGAAGTCAAGTCACATCATTAGCATATTGCGTGTGTTAGGTATGTTAGTTTGTTCTGAGGTGAAACCCAACATGGTAGTGTGCTGTAAATTTATTGGAAGATAGTGCACAGACATTAATGTATTCGTCCCCAACCAATACTAAGTCCCTTGAAGTCAGTCATTTTGAATGAATGCTGTCATTCCTCTCATTTTGTTAATTTTTTTCACTTTAGGCGCTTTTTTGAAAAAAAATCCACTTACATTGCTCAGAAAACCATTACATACATTGTCAATTTTAAAGATTATACTTTCCATTCCCAGTAATTCGTGGAATAAATATTATGCGTTGGATTTCATGATCAGAAATTGTTCATCTAAATGTAATGGTGCCTTGCATGTTGGGCATGGATTTTTTTGTGCTTTCCGAAGAATACTTACATAGAGTAGCAAAATGATTGATACCGAATCTAAACCCCAGCTACACACAACATTGAATCTTTTTTAAATATATACTAAAATACCTTCGTCTCGGACCGCTTGTGTCGGCCTGCCGTCGCGGTTAGTGATGATAGGCTAACTGACCCTTTGACCTTGATATGTGACCTTTGACCTCAGCAACAAATGAGGGATCCCAATGTTGCACCTTGATTCAAGTTTTGTTCCAATTGAACCTTCAACTTTTCATATGAGTTCAATTTTCATTTTCAGCCTATTTTACAACTTGACATCACATGACCTTTGGACCTTGGCATGTACCTTTTGACCTCATCAAACAAATGAGGGATCCCATTTGCCCTATGATTCAATTTTGGGGGGGGTTCCCAATTGAACTTCAACTTTTCATATGAGGTCAATTTTTTACATTTTCAGCCTATGTTACAACTTGACCCTACTGCCTTTAACCTTGGCATGTGACTTTTGACCTCATCCCAAGTGGGGGGATGCCATGTTTCCCTGTGAACCCAAGTTTGGTTGTAAATCCATCAAAGTATGTGGATATTACATGCAAATTAACCCTTTTTCACACAAGACATCAACAACAGACTCACAAAGACGACACAACAGTGGACAAAAGGATCCCTATGTGTCTTCCTGCCTTAGGGCAGGCCACAAAATGAGAAAGACGTGAATTAATAGTCAAGCAAAGAATCATGATTCAAATATGTAATGTACTTTTAAAAAAAAAAAAACATTGAAGAGTCATTTCTCAGAAATCAAGTCCTGGGTACAAAATCACTTGCTAAAAACCAAGAAGGCCTAGTGTGCCATTTTAGTCATGCTATGGAAGATGTCCGAAGACAACACTGATCCCAGAACTATCTACAGTTAAAATTTTGTTAATATTTTCACTTTTTGATATGCAAAATGGCACTCCTGCTCGGTTTGGAAATCTGTGAAGTATTATGCCATGATAAATGAGCACTTAATTCTTTTGGTCATTTTTAATTTGCCCAATTTTCTCTGTTGAATCCTATCTGTTTCTGAGGGTAGAGGCTCCAATAACTGAACCCATAGTAGTAGAATGCATATTTGATCATGTAGCATAGCTCCTTTACAACTTTTCCACTCAAAATAGACATTTTGTGGAACCCTACACTAGCTACCTAAACCATGTTTTTGATTTAAAAGTGGATTTTAGAAAAGTGTCAATTTAGAACGTACTCTATACCCAATGATGAAGAAAAGTAAATTTTTAGCCTACAGGATTTTGTACTGACTCTTCATTTTTTATGTTATAAAAAAAATTCCTAGACTGGAATTACATCACTTTTTTGCTAGTATTTTTAGTGTTTTTCCCTCATTTCTAAATGAGCTTTTATTATCTGATTGTTAGGGATTCGTGACTTCTAGAAGACTCTCACATTTTCTACAATGATGTGAAATTTTTCTAATATTGAAATACCACCTTTTGGTGGTTCCAAAAGCAGGAAACAATGTATTTATTTTTTTTTTCTTTTGGGGGCATGGAATTGGTTATTATGTTTCATACCCCATCCATTGACACAAAAAATGTGTTTCACATCCTCATCATCTATGGAAAAAGCAAAACAACATTGGCATAATCGACAATGTTAAAACACAATTGGCCTGTATCAAAAGAGAGAAATTCATGCTTTTGGTGTGAAACCAACTTACTCCTATAGTAGGGCACGGCCAGAATGTCCAAATCTGGGGCTGCGCGTGCAAATGATGAGGGTGGTGGTGTGGTGGTGGTGGGGTTTTTTTTTTTTTTTTTTAATTTCCAAACCAAAATTATTTTGATTTTTACATCTTTGGGGAAAAAATAGGGACTCAAGCCCCCCAAATCCCACCATATTAGGCTCAAGATTAGTATACACACATTATAATGTCAGGCACGGGTTTGAGGCATGCTATGCCAAAAAAAAAAAGGTTTGTTCTCTAAGACGCATGCGCATTTTGTTTTCAAAATTGGTCTTGACTGCATATTGTTTTAAGTTTTTACTCACTTGAATTTTTTTTTTTTTTTTATTTCAGGGAAAAACATTCTTTTTTTAAAAAACTTAAAAAAAGCAAAAATTGAAAAAGTGGGTCAAAAATCCTTTAACAGTACATCGGTCCTCGGACTGCTTGTGTGTTGCCTGCCCGTCGCTTTAGTGAATGATAGGCCTAACATGACCTTTGACCTTGATATGGTGACCTTTGACTCATCAACAATGAGGGATCTCATGTTGCCCCTATGATTCAAGTTGGTTCTAATTGAACTTCCACTTTCCAATGAGCAATTTTACATTTTCAGCCTATTTCACACGTGACCTCACATGACCTTTGACGCCTGGATGCGACCTTTTGCCCTCATCAACAAATGAGGGATCTCTTGTTGCGGCACCTATGATTCAAGTTTGGGTTCCAATTGAACTTCAACTTTCCAATGAGTCATTTTACATTTTCAGCCTATTTTTACAACTTGACCTCACAGACCTTTGACCTTGCATGTGAACCTTTGACCTCATCAAAAAGTGGGGGATGCTTGTTGCACCCGTGACCCAAGTTTGGTTAAATCCATCAGTATGAGGATATTACAGGCAAAATGTTAACCCTTTTTCACAACAGACATCATCATCATCAACAATCAACAACTACACATCAACCAGACACACATTGACAAAGTGATCCCATGTGTCTTCCTGCCTTAGGGCAGGGGCGCACACAAAAACCTGTATTTCGCATTAGCATATTTCTAAAAATGAAAAAAAAAAATGCATTTTGCACTGCGATTTTTCACATTTCTTCTGAGACAAACTGTTTATTTTGGGCCCTAGTGTCCTTCCTAGGGGCATAACAGGTCACTTTTCAGAGGGGACAATTTCCCGGTTTTGAGGAAGATTTTCCCCGGTGGGATGTTACGCTACTGGACAGCTCTCCTGAATACCTTTTAGTGTCATGATTTAGTGCATGCCCTCAATTTCCAATCCAGTTTAAGGTGCTGTAGAAAACCCCTACAGCACCCCATTAGCACTCCAAAATGACTTCGTTACAGCTTGACTGGCTATTTGAAAAGCAGTGTCCTGGTGTGATGTAGTATATTTATTGATGGCAATTTGCATAACACAAGCAACAGTGCAAGACACACCCACACACAAAATCCACGCAACTACTTTACTTGCAATAACAAGATAAGGAAAAACCCACACATCACACATATAGAAAATCTAAATACTAGGTCGGTTGCATTTACCTGTAAACAGCAAATTTAAAATGCATAGAAAAAAATCGTAAACGATATAAATCACACACTTACCCAAGCAGGTACTTACTGCTACAATGAAGTGATAAGATAAACATTATACCAAAAAGGCATATTAATGGATGTCAGCTGAAGAATACCTGAAATGGTAGACAAGAGAATCAAGTTGAAACTGAGTGTTTACTGAAAAAAATATTTGTGAGGATTTGAACTGTGCCAACCTTTTGGCCTTGGAAATTGTCTGGTTGGCATAACATGCTAATTTTGGATTGTTATAATTTATGATTCTGGTTTCCTGTTGAATTTGCTTCCAGGAATCTTTTCAAAGGGGGGTATCTGGGGGGTGTCGACGTCTTAGACATCTTCAACCCTCAGTCCCAAACTTACACTTAGGAGGAATGTTCAAGATTACGTTCTCCTGGGCCACACAAGATGGTGTCGGTCCTGCTCGAAGATATGGCACAGTTTACCGGTATACCTCCTGCTGTTCTTCCTGTACTGCTCTTCCAAACCAAGACTCATCCCCATTAAATGGATTTTTTTTGGGGGGGGGGGATTAGGTTGTGTTTTTTTAAAAGAATATTCAGACATAATGAAATGGACCCTTACTGAAACTCACTTCACAAATTTTGCTTGTTTTGCACATAGCTGGACCAATTTAACAATCCATTATCATGTTTTTTGAGGAGTCCAAGTTGGGAAAATATCGGATCCAAAACATGATACTGATAAAATTGGCATGATTTTACTCCCAATATTAATTGTCTCGCTATGAGGTTTTTTAAAATATTGGACTTCAAGTACTGGGTCCGTGTGTGTTGCCGACAGCAGAAGACCTTCCTGTCACGCAAAGGACAAGCTGGAATGGCATCTGGTATCTCCAATTCAACCAAGCTGAAATTCTTAGAGCCTGTGTAGAGAGATCCTGTTATATGGATCTGAGAGCTTGGACCATGATGGAAAGAAAGAGCTACGGATAGACTGGATGGCACCTAGCACTCAAGCTTCTTATGCGAGTATAAAACATAATCCTGGCGTCGAGCACAAGACCATGGCACAGATATATGGAGATATCCTCCAATTTCATCTCTGTTGGCCCCATCGCCGTGCACGATTTGCCCGTCACTGTCATCGTGGGCGATTGACCAAGTAGTACTCAACGTCAATGTTGGAAGTTACCATGCAAAACAGGGGTCGTCGCCCCTTATAAAACTACATTGATGTGATTGCTCGAGACATCCATCAGGAATCCATCTGCCATCCCCAACCTATGACAAACAGGGACATTCGGCGCTACACGGTGAACAGCGTCTCGGCTGCGGCCGTTAGATAGATATGCGTCTCGCCCAATATTTTTGCAACTCATAGCTCGTCCTTATTTGGGCTTATCACTCCATTTTATATCTCATTTTTAATCAGATATTTGGTACCACATGCAAAACATATACAAAATCAACCATATGGGACTTCATGGTCCCACCTTTATAATCAATAAATTTTATCATGCTAAAAACCCCAAACTGGTCTGCAGAAAAATGTTTAAACCACCAACTGTCTCCATTAGTGAAAGTCATTTTTGTACTTCATATAGAGACCCTGAAGAATCAATGAATAAGCAAGTGCAAATCAATGTTTGATTATGATCAATAAACGTGTCTCAAATATAATTAATATGTTTTCACAGGCTTAATGGAGAACTCAGCAGTGTATATTGATCCATCCCACAATGCACCAGTTGGGAAATTTTGCTTCAATAAGGTCATATAATCCCACAAAGATCCTAATATACTTAACACATAAAAACTATGACTTCTACACTCATTTTAGCCTGACTACTTAGGTAATTTTGAGCAAGATAGGGGAGAATGGTAGTTGAGCCAACTTTTTACATTTTGTTTATTCTGCCCAGAGAATATAGTAGGAGGCAATGCAGTGTTACAAATAAACATGTGTACTTTACCTTGATTAAGGTATCACAAATTTTTGACTAATATTTTTTGCATTATCCTTCATTGAGGTGCCAAAAAAAAAAAAAAAAATAATTTTGTAAACTGGCTCAACTTAACCCCAGAGTGGGTAAGTTGAGCCAGTTGAGTCATCCATAGGAATGCACAATATATGTAACATAGCATTGAATCCAATTTGCTTTTTCTAATTTTCTTGTTTCAAGGTATTTTGCCAAAAAAATGTTTGATAGTAGTGAAAGTTTAGTCTAAAAGTTGAAAAAAAATCATTTTTGATGTGATTCTACTTGGAATTTTTGGGGGGAGAAAATTGTGCACATTTCCTATTGCTCCAACTTAACCCCATGCCAGATTGCCTCAACTTACCCCATAGGGACCAGTTTAGGTCAAAAGGCACAAAAACCTGGACTCTTCAAACTAAAACTTGTACCGTCACAATCAGTTTCTAAAGTTTTTCACATATCACACCCTCACTATACAAAAGAGTGACATTATAGCTTTCGTCCTTGTAGCAGGAATTTGACAAAAATCATTTTTTACTAAAAAGTTAAGGAAGAAAAGTGCCAAAAATGAACTTTTTTAGTGCAACTTTCTAATGTATGTGCATGTGATCCATCTTACACTTGAGAAAACCTGTGTTATGCTATGTACTAATAGATAGTAGTGTAAAGTGAAATAAGTTTTTGTCTTCTTTCGAGAGGGTGGCTCATCTTACTCTGTGGCTAACCTTACCCCCCCCCAACCTACCCGTATGGAATGTCTTGTGTTCTTACTTAAACTTCCGGAGCACTTTTTATCCAAAACTAGGACTTATGTTTAGTACAGTAACTATAGGCATATTGCCAATGAATTCATGGATTGATTAAAAACACCCTTTGATGAGAACTATACCTGTAATTTAACCCGATTGGTTTATTCTAAGACACAACAAGATCTGGACCCTGTGTAACCAAAATCAAAACTGCCACTTTTACATCTGTGTAAACATATACAGTTGAATTAGCTGGTTAATCGGAATTATGATAAAGGGGATTTTCTGATTAATGACATGCTGAATCAGGAAAACGTTTCTGTGTGTGTAAAAAACTTGCACCTTGTAATTGGGGACAAACTCCAATCTGATACTCGGACATTTTTGAACATGGTTAATTAAGTGTTTGCAATATAAAAAACTACTGCAAAAGCCGGACTTTTGACTGAAAATATGTATCTTCATTTATATTTAGAACTTGTGTCATGTTTCTAATGGCAAATACATTTAACCTTTCATGGCATGCATATTAATAAGCATAACAAACATTAATTATGTGTGTAAGGTTAACATTTAATATTTAATGCCCCAATATCTTTGGCTCCTAGTGTCTATGTGTACTTCTCTAAGTGGGATTTCTTGGTTTAATTTTGGGACATTTTCTCTATCCCGAGGTGTCCCGATTAAAGCGGAGTCAACTGTACCACCATTCTTCCAGTAACTTTGATTTGCTCATTAACAATGTCACCTTCTAAGCAACCAATCAAAATGGTGTCTGGGATACCAATACTACGCCATTTAGTACTTTGCATGTGTAAGCTAGCTAATGCCTTGTAACATGCCAAAGCATACCATAGAGCTCCATCATGTTTAAACTTGGAAGTTATGCTCAATATAAAACAATTTCTCAAGTGTCAACTAAATTCAAAAAAATGCATTAAATTATAATCTTGGATATCGCTTTTAAAAAATCCCCTAAATATTTGAGAAATCTTGTATTTAGCGAATTATTATAACGCTTGGTAAAGAATTCTAAGCGAACACATCCGACGCATTTTTCCATGACAGTTTGGGTCAAAACTAGACTTCCCCAAAACTTAACCAACAGCCTACAGGTCTCTTACAAAGTGAACTCAAGACCTTTTGACTTGTATGTGACATTTGACCTCATTAATATTTGGGGTTTCATGTTTGCATTTATGATGCATGTTTTTTGTATGGACCTTCAACTTCCCAAAACCTAACCCCCCCCCCTCAAACAGCTTATTTAAGTCTTAACCCTCAAATGACCTTTGACATCAATCAATGTTTTGAATGCATCCAATCTGGACTTGAATTCTTATTTTTAATCAATAAAAGTGTTAAAAAATTAATAATATCAAATGACTTATTTCATTCAAGAATCTATTCCATGAGCTAGAAATATTGTACAAAGTCCAAATGGTAAAATCTTTTTCTAGTGAGTGATCTATTCTTTGTACATCAGAAAAAAGCCATTTTTAAATTCAGGCTACTCAAATCAAACCGGTCTCAGAAGGATGTGTTTCAATGTCATTCCTCATAACATGTATTTTTGCTATCGTACCTCGCCTTTCTGATTTTTCTGCTTTACCAGGCCGCTTTGAGGCACACATTTGCATTCAGGTACAAAACAAAGTTTTGTTTGTACTGCTCGCGCCTGATATAAATACTAAATTGTATTCCAGTTCAAATTCCAGTGATCCCAGTTGAAAAGTTTTTCCATTTTCTGTAGGAACTAACGGATTTCAACTTTTTTAAACTGTTTGTAACTGGTCTTAACTGAGTTCAACTGGTCCCGTAAAAACCTAGTTGCCAATTGTTCATTTTCCTCACAGAATCACCGCTTCACTGTATTCAATTGGATATTCAACGGGGATCAACTGGATTTCAGCTGGTTCCAGTTTGAAACCAGTTCGCTGGAATCAACGGAATTTTTGACTGTTGGGGGGATAACTGTGATGCAATGGACACAAGCAAACATAAAATGTTGTTTGTCTCTTACTTTAGAGATTCAAAGTTTAACTATCATTATTCTCGGAGTCACACAAAGACTGCCCAGAATCGAGTGCGCATTTGTGTAATGGAAAAGTACTGAACACAGATAGTTACATTTGACTATTTCGCCTGACTTTGGCTAAGTTGGAAACGTATTCTTACACAGCTGTTTGACTTAGAATAATTTCACAGAAATTTACCTACCAAGTTGTTTCACAAGTTATCCAAGGCAACATACCACCACCTCTCGCGTGCCGACCTGCAGCTGCGTCCCGCCTGGCAGTCATATTTCTCCGAGTTCTGGAATACTCTGTCTACGGCATTCTCAAAGTTGTTGTCACCTAACTTGGTCAGCACACATCCGGCCCAGACGTATTTCGGTGGTTAGATTTATCACTTGGTGGTTTTCTGGTTTTAGTACTGATTCTTTTTCTTTGCATGTCTTTTTAAAATCATTGAGTAGAAAAAATATTCAAGCATACACTGAACCTACAATACTGCATATTTTTACTTCCCAAGGAAGTCCCATAACGAGAATGGTGACACATTTACGTTATTTTTAGACCCACCGTTTTCAGCACCATTGTCACCCAAAGACCCCATATTTTTTTGAAAATTTTGCCTACTGTCACCCAAAGACCAAGGTTATTTTTTTATTCTGAAAAATTTCACAAAAAGAACCCATTTTTTGGAAATTTTTGCACATTTGTCTCCAAAATAACCTCTGTTATGACCAATATTTGTGTCTCGCATCCATAAGACGCAATATTTTTGTCTTCCGTCACGAATTCCCCTGCATTGAAAGTGCCAGCTTACTGTATCTCATTCATATTGAGTACCTGCCCCACCAGGTTACAGATCTCTGATTGACTCAAACATCTATATATTTGTTTGTTTGGACAAGTCTTAACACTCAATAACATAGCGACCTAATTTGCCGTAGATTTGTTACCGTGTATTACTAGCTAACGGTTCAGATGAGTTAAAAATCTCAAATTTTTTAGGTAAGTTCCCGGTGGGACTAGGCTGTGTCACGAAATGCCCCTTTAACGTCCCCTCTTAAAGGCTGATACAGAGATTTCGAAACATATTTTTTTTTTGTAATTAAAAAATAGTCCAACTAGAACTAAAGAATAGTCAGCTAAATGCTCATTCCAAAGTTTGAGAAGAATCCAGATTCCGTTTCATGCATTAAACATTTATGTACATTATTACGTGCCATAGGTATTGTGTATAACAAAATTCTGGATCCGGAATTTTATAACAAAGTTGTGATTTTCTATATGAAGGACTTCGATTTGAGCTTAGCTACATATATTTCCCACAGTGTTAGTATATGGACAAGCATTATTTATATGCAAAAACACGATTTGTTTGAAAATGGAGTGCGCCCTCCTCGGAAATACCAGAGTCAGCCTTTAAGGAGGGGTATTATCATGGTTCAGTTTGCCCAAGTCCAACTGAACCGTGGATGAGAACCAATTCTAATTTTAATCATAGCTAGACAGATGGAATTCAGAATTAGAGGAACCTGCTGTCTTAAGAATACTGAAATTCCACCTGAATTAGCTCAAACGGTACATATTTATTATTCAGTAAACCTGAATTTACTTACATAGTAGCAACAGGCGGTTTCTCGACCACAAGTCTCGCCTGCTTTCGCGCTTAATTGAAGACACAAGCAGCACACAAGTGGCAACTGTGCAGTCCAGGTGTCCCCAAAAAAGTGTTGCAACCGATAGACTCCAATTTCCTTAACTAGTTTTACTTCCCCGATTTCATTTGACACCACCCTAGGGGTCACAACATGTTCCATTGTGAGATATTCATCTTGCAAGTTGAAACCCCCCACGAGCATAAGCCAGAGAGGTTTAGGAGCACCCCTGGTTTTGCATTTATAGTATTCTTTACTTCCTGCTCTTTCATTTGACACCGACCCCAGGGGTCCACTGTTCCATTGTGGAGATATTAATCATGATAAGTCCTCAAACAAGAGCATAACTAAGATTGTTTAGGAGTACACCCCAGGTTTGCATTTTGATAGTATTCTAGACCTCTCACTCTTTCATTGAAACCACCCTAGGGGTCACAACATTTTCCATTGTGGCGATATTAATCTTGAAAGTCCCCCCACATGAGCACAAGTAGAGATGTTTAGGAGTAGCACCACCGGTTGCATTTATAGTATTCTATACTTCTCCCTCTTTCATTTGATACCACCATAGAGGTCACAAAATCTTCCGTTTGGGAGATATTAATCTTGAAATTCCCAAACATAATCATAACCAAGGGATGGTGAGGAGTGCACACGGGTTTGCATTTTAGTATTCTTTATTTCCTGCCTCTTTCATTGACACCCACCCACCAGGGCCACAACATTTCCCATTTTCGATATATTAATCATGAAAAGCATGCAAAAAATCCCTTAAAAATTCACCTAAATTTAGTTAAAAAATATGAAAATTTATTCAATTTGGCAACACTATTTTTGAAAAAATCATGTGACCAAATTTTAAATTTGAGTAGCCTACGGGGTCCAGAAGTGGTTGAAATGCAAATTTTGGTATTTTCACATTTTCCAAGAATGTAAACAGGCTGGCAACCCAAAAGATGAACCAGAAGTAGAAAAAACCATTTCAAGGAAACATGGGCACGATCAGCTATATATATGATTGTTAATACCTTTCTTGTGGTGTACTCCCCCTTTTGATAAGTCTTGCTTGTTTTGTACACCTGTTTTGTACACCACCAAAATCACCACAGACATATACTGCCAGATAACACATGCTGACTAATTTATTGTAAGGTAAACAAACTCCTAAATCAACATTCTTTTTGAAGGTGTAGATTTCACACTGAACAGTGACCAACCTGAGAAAATTTTGGTTGAAATGGACCAAGATTAGCATTAGTTGCAATTTTACAATAATCAAAGAATGCCCCCTTAAGTGGCCCCACATGCATTTTGACCACATTATTATTCACCACAAAAAGATGTTACACTATAGTAGTCTCATGTAGCGAAGGAAATTTTGCTGATATCCATGTACCATTATGCGATAACAGCAATTACGCATATTTGAAGTAGATCAATTGCATCAAATAATGCCCTTTAATAGACACCTTGACACTTGGACCGGCAATGTGATTACATACAAAAGATGTAAGGCATAGAGTCTCCGTAGCGAAGGAATTTTGCATATCCAATGTACCATTTCAGTGATACAGCAATTATGCAATTTAATTAGATCAATTGTATCAAAACAATTGCCCCTTTATCGGCACACATGCACTTGGACCCAATTATGATTCACTCAAAAGATGCATGGCATAATATTCTTCTTGAAGCGAAGGAATTTTGCCTATCCGATGTACGGTTTCAGAG